>CAJUYI010000063.1:123434-164026 GCA_910591695.1 Galerucella pusilla
TTCGGAAGATCCAATCGAACGCCCAATTAACGATGAAAGGCAAACTACAAGGATATTAACTGCCAGTTTTCAAAACTAGTATTGCTACACTTGTCAGGATAGTCATAAATCTACTCACTTTGATAGCTCCATTCATTCATTCAGCCTAGGCACTTGAATTGAATAATTTCCCATGTTATCTACTTCCATTCGAGAAGCTTCGTGTCTTTTATATAAGCCACTGGTTTGACTGGAAAGATCTTCAGTAGTAATTATGATTTTACGTATTATTTCCACTACAAAGTGCTTTCGTTTGAGTCCTTGGGAGTTCTCACAGAATGTGTGAGAAGGTTCATCAAAGACTGCACATTTTTGGTACATAGACTCAGACTTTGCACATTCTGTGCATATGACTCCTCAGGGTGCAGTGTCCAGTCACCCGGTCGGTATTGTCTACAAATCTCTCACCCAGTTTCAACAGCCTGGATGGAAGTTTCTTGTCTACCTTGTTCAGAAAACTCTACGTACGGAGGTGTCCTTGTATCAGCCTCCATTTGAGTTGGTGTGATGTTCACTCTTATGTACTCCGTTGTTATTCCACAAAATGGTTTCGGACCTATGAAATCCCCTTTAGGAGCTCCTTCCGCTAACTGGACCGCCATTTCATCACCTGAAATCCGCTCATGTGACCATATTGGAGACACTTTGTTGTCTTTTGTCAGCATGGGGACTATCTACAATTTTATACCAGTCTCTAAACCTAGTTGTTGGATCACTGATAGCTTTAAGCAAATACTTTATGTCAGTGAATATTTAAAAATTTTGTCCGGTACCTTCTCTTCTGATGCTTTCATAAATACAGGCTATGGGCTGGAGAACATTCCTAACACCTAACACAGTACTACCTTTTTGTGATAATATACAATCAATGATTATATTTTTTCGAAAAATAAGAAACAAGAACACACAGATGAATATCTCCACTATTATTGTGAAGATTGAATCATATTAAATTGCAAAGATCAGCAGATACAGTTTTCCTTTGTTTCCTTTATCATTACAGAGTAACACTGATAATAAATGGAAAAAAGATATCAAGGATATTCCCATTGGGCTAACAATACCTTATCTTCAATTTTTAATTTAATGTCTTTTTTTTGTATTCATAAGTCGATTTCAGGATAGGATGATAATCAATTTTGAATTTTCATATATTTTTCTATAAAGTGATTGGAAACTTCCAGTTCTATGAACTAGTCAGCCGTATTTCCCATTCAATAGCCCAAAAACAGCTTGTCTTGAGCTTAAAACTTATCCTCTTGTAAATAAAAAAGGGGTAAACATTTAATTTATCACAAACTTAACTTAAGTGAGTTAGACAGTTGATAATTTTCAAAATAAACCGAATACATCTGAACTTCTCTAGATTTTGTGGAGCAGATTATTCAAACAAATTTTCATGTCTTGTTTCTGGAACTGAATCGAATATTCTACACTTTATAAGTCTTCTTTTATTAATCAGGATTACGCAGTCAGCAAACTGCGAAATTTTCTTTGTTCCACTACAACATTATTTTTTTCGTGATAAATTTTGGAGTTAGGTCAGAACCCGTAGTGGAAACGATCCCCTTTTTTCGCTGATCCACATTTTTGTGTATAATTGTTATCTTGCCCAACTACCAGCGCCTTCGCATATTTTGTTCCTACAACTTTTTTCCAATGGATGAACTAGGTCATTCGTTCTCCCCAACTTTTAGATCGTGAATAAAAAGAGATAATTAAGAAATTACCATTTTTATTTTCTGTGTGAAAAATAATCCAGGAGTGATCCAGCACATTTTTCAGGAAGGATTATTTGTCAGTAGTAGTAGTAGTTATTGGACTTTTTGAGTCAACACACTGATGATTTTCAAAATTAGTCATTCAAAGTATACAATATGTCCCCCTAAGTTGAAATCATAGGAACAACTTTTTTATTATTAATTTTAGAAAAAAAAATTATTCTCCATAAAAAGTTCTGCATCATCCAAAACCTGAAATACAGTCATCAAATACCAAATTTTTCAGTCGTATACGAGGATTCTCAAAAAACATGAGTATTACCCAAGTGTGAAGCGCCTTTAAACTTGACATTATCGAAGAATGTTACTAAAAAAAGTCGAAGCATTAGTATAAGTAAAAACTAAATTCATTTGTTTCTAATATGTATGTATGTATGTATGTATTTTGGGGTGACATTCACTGAGACCTAAAAGATCTATTGTGCCTCTTACTTCTACTCAGTTTCTAAGGAGAGTCTCAGAAACTAGTAGTTCCTCTAGTCCTATTTCCCGGAGGAATTTTAGGATGTCTGCAGGCTTCAACTTAGGTAAATGTTCCTCTTCTATCCACTAATCTCCTAGGAGCTGAGCTCTAGGATTCTGGAGTGCTGTGCAGTTGGAAAGTATGTGTATGGAGGTTTCTTCTTCCATTCCACAAAATCTGCATTCTTCTTCCTCCACTATTTTGAGCTTTTTCAGGTGCCCATTCAGGCGACAATGTCCCGTTAGGATCCCTGTTAAAACTCTTAGCTCAGTTTTACTTTGACTTATGCATTCTTTTGATCTCAACAGGTTGTAGTCACCCAGAAGAGTCTTTGATTGTATAAGCCCTACTAGATTTTTCCAATGGTCAGATCTTCTCTTTTTCTCGGCTTAACTTATTTCTTCCAATATTACATTGGGGCTGATACCGCAAAAGGGTTCAGGCCCCCAGAAAGGCATTTCAGTCCCCCTCTTTGCTAGTTCATCTACTATTTCATTTCCTTCTATTCCAGTGTGTCCTGGAATATATAGTAAGGTGACCATATTGTTCTTGCCTAATTTATTGAGTTTGTCTAGGCATTCCCACACCATTTTGGAACTGATTACACAAGAGCTCAGTGCCTTAATGGCTGCTTTACTATTCGACATTATGATAATCCTTTGTCTTTTGTATCCTTTATCAATATTGAACTGGGCGCACTTTCTTATGGCATGGATTTTCGCTTGAAAGATACTTGGGGTTTTTCCAAAGCTTTCAGAGTGTTTGGTTCCTGGCCCGAACACTCCTATCCCGGATCCTTCTATTGCTTTTGAGCCGTCTGTGTACCATGGAATGGCATTTTTTCCAAGTCTGGTTGTTTCTAACATTAAAATGATGTTAATTTCATAACTCAGTTTTTGAATGTATCTTTTATTTGCAAAATAAATGAATATGCACTTACTTCGCGCTTTAAATGAAAAACTATAAAAAACATGGAAAACCTGAAAGATTATCATGTGTTTCGTAATCACAAGAGATAAATGTTCATTCAAAATAGAAACATTAGTAAAAAATATAATAATCTGAAATTCCAATTTAAATGAATGTAATTACATATTTAATGGAATTGTGGCTCTTAATTCTGATCAACTTCTTTTAGTTACATATTCCGATATTGTTAAAGGTTCTCTACTCATGAGTGAAACTAGTATTTTTTGACAAACCTTGTATACGAATAAAAAATTTGATGTTTTATGACTGTATTACAGGTTTCAGATAATGCAAAACTTTTTATGGGGAATAACTTTTTTTCCTAAAATCAATAATAAAAAAGTTTTCCATAGGATTCCAGTTTAGGTGGACAGTGGACATATTGTATATGAGATAAGAAATAGCTACTAATTCTATTTATCCAAAATAAAATGAGAACAGAACATATACATTGGCAAAATTTTGGGTTATATTTCAAAGGTTACCTATTCGACACAATTCAAAGGATAATATCACGTTTGGTAATCACCAAATTATTGAGACCTATTCAACAAAATAAATGTTGAAGACTCCTTCACAAAAATCTGGTGTTTACAGTGGAGTTCCAAAATAACTGATGGAATTTTTCTCTACATAGCTATGAATTCAAACAGAAAATAATGAAAAAGGTCCTTTTTATTATATTAAATTACCTTTTTTGGAACAATTATTGACCTGTACATTCCACTGATTAGGGATGAGATTAGATTAGATGTGATGATATGGCTAATCGGCCTATCCCACTACGACTTTATCAGATCAATTGTGATCCTCTGAATCCAGATTACATTTTCCAGCTCGACATTTTCTAAGTAGCCAATCATCCTCAGTACTTAATCTTCCATATAATCTCTTGTCGGTGGCTTCTCATGGAATAATTAAAGAAACCGCACATTCGACAGTCGTACTAGCATATGATGTGCTCTGCAGAATTTGCACATGCACATTGTCTGTCAACCCCATTATCTTTGTGTACCTGCTTAGCTCACAGTAACCTGCAACGGCTTTGACAGATTTCCTATCTTTGCTTATTGGGTCTGTCGTGAAAGTAGGCAAATGTCCTATCATGAATTGTTTCGCCTGACTGTCTTGGTAAGATTACTCACCATTCTAGAAATTCTTGTGTCATCCTCTCCCTTGTTGCCATATTTATTGTCGACTTTACGATGCCGCAGAATAATTCCGGTCCAATGAATGGCATTGATGAGTCTTGTGCGGCTGTTTCATCCGCCAATCCGTTGCCCTTATAACCCTCGTGTCCTGGTACCCACCCAGGCTACCATGACCTTTCAATGGTCTCCAAGTGCGTTCAATGCACCTATGCAATACCAAACTAGCTTAGAATTGACTTCCATGGAAACAAGTACCTTCAGTGCAGTTAGGATGTCGGTGGAGATGGCGACTGAACGTATTGATCTTTCCTGCCTTTTAATTTCTTCCACGCAATAGTGAATCGCATTCACTTCGGCTTGGAAAGTGGTGACATTCTTAGATAGGCTCATTGTTGAAGATATCCCCTGTTTCAACCCTATAATATCAGCCTCTCTACCTAATTGTGTCTTGGAGCAGTTCTTATACCAGGTTGCCTCAGCCTGTAGTATGGGTACACCCCACTTCCAGTCTTCTCTATCCCCCTAGGGATGATAACTTGGGAAAATTCCCAAATGATATCTTGTTGTACCTACTTCGTTTGAGACGGTTTTCGGGGAAGTTAATTTACTTTGTACAATAATTGAAAATGGATCAGGAAAAAATGATGTTTGAAATACTTGTAATTAACAATATTCACGATTATCCAATTAATGGTAAAAACAAACAAAAATTCTTCGACTTTTGCAACTATCTGCGCTGATTTGAATAATGTCTCGCTAGGGTATTGAATCATCAGTATAAATTGGCTCACTCTTGTAAATTTTCGAGTGTTCTTATGTGTTTTGACTATATTTTAGTGAAAGAGGATGGAAAACGGTCCTGAGTGATTTCGAGCCCCGTTGATCGTTTCGGACTGTTTTTAGGTGAAATTGAGCGTTATTGGATGGAATATCATCGCATTAAGTGTTTCAAGCTGTTGTAAGTGTATGGACTATCACATCACGTATTGCTGTGTTCTAATTTGACACTTACTAGATATATTATATTCTGACGTTTGGTAATATTGTATCTGATTTATAATATAATAGTGTGAAGTATATTAGTAAAACATTCTCCTAATAATATTTATTCTTTCGCCCGTCGTTCCACCCAACAAATGGTAGCAGAGCGTGGTTGCTGGTACCTATATAAAAAAAAAAGTATAGTCGGTGAAACAGAAATTTTTTCGAAATGAGCACGTCGACAGCAACCGCTTCGTCGTCGTACCATCGCATCGAAGCCCTAACAAAAAAAAACTACGATACGTGGTGTCTACAAGCGCAAGCAGTGCTAATCAAAAATGGCCTGTGGGAATACGCAAGTGGAGAGATATCCAAACCGATTTCAACTAGCAACGAGACGGAAAAGTAAGAATTCCTGGAAAAAGATCTACTAGCTCGGTCAGAATTATTACTACTTATTTCACCATCAGAATTGAAACAAATAAAAGGCTGCAAGACTTCGTACGAGCTTTGGAAAAAATTGAAAAGCATTTATCAAAGTACAGGTCCCGCAAGAAAAGCGACACTGTTGAAGCATCTTATATTGAAAAAGTATCATAAAGGTGACGTACGCGAACATCTAAATGACTTTATGAATGCTGTCGATAAATTAGCAGATATGGACATTACTCTAAATTCAGATCTGTTAAGTATCATGATGCTATACAGCTTACCCGCTTCATATGAAAATTTCAGAATAGCTGTAGAATCTAGAGATACACTACCAAAGCTGCGACAGCTGCAATCAGCCTCTGACAGTAAGTCACGTGCTATTGGAATGCGAAAAGTTCCGGCTACAGAGGCAAATCCATAACATCCCCGATCAAATAGGAGAGGCACTTGGTGAAAACTGTGATGTGCCTCAGCTAATGGACTTTTTGAAATCCATTCAAATAATATATAAAATTTGACGAGCTACTTTTATAGTTTAATATTTCAGTAAATCCAGAAAAAATGTAATTTGATTTAGGTTAATACCATGTCTCACTTACCTCTGTAACCAATGTTAATGTGTAATTTTTGTTGAGCGCTAATAATCCTAGGGATTGATGCGCATTATATGTATAATAAAAAAAAACTACCAAAGCCTGAAGAGCTGAAAATTAAAATTTTAGAAGAAAGCGAAGCTAGAGATAATCAAGATCTAGGAAAGGAAAGAAGAGAAGGTGCGTTCTATTCCAAAAAGAAGCTGAAATACTGCCAGAAATGTAAGAAACAAGGACATAATACTGATGAATGCTGGAGTAAGAAAAATAAACGTCAACAAAATCAACCATTCCAGGAAAAAGAAGAAAAAAACTTCAGTATAACGCCTACTTGTTTGTCAATTACCTCTGCAGATAACTGGTGCCTAGACAGTGGTTGCACGTCCCATATGTGTGCACAGGAAGAACATTTTGTGAACATGAATTCTGAAACTGGAACTTTGCGATTAGCCTCTGAAAATCACACTACTAAATTTGAAGGTGAAGGTAAAGTACGTATTAACATCCTAAATGAAACAATTAACCTCCTTGATACATTGTATGTACCTACCCTGTGAACAAATCTGATGTCAGTCGCAAAGATAACTGAAAAAGGAAACACCATATTGTTCACAAAAGATAAGGCATAAGTACATTAAAAACCAAAAAGGTGAAGTAACTCTAACTGCTATAAAAGAAAACGGCCTGTACTACACAAAGGGAGAAAAAGCAAATATAGCAAAAACTGTTGATAATATTGAAATTTGGCATCGTAAACTTGGACATATTAATGAGAATGACTTAAAGTTAGCTGCAAACAAGAACCTGATTAAAGGATTGGTACTAGAAAAAGGAAATTTACCGGACTGCGAAGTATGCATTAAAGGGAAGATGGCTAGACTACCATTTTCATCCCTAGACGGACCACAGTCTACACAAGCGCTGGAAATTGTGCATAGTGACGTCTGCGGACCAGTCAACACTGAGACACTAGCCGGATCAAAATATTTCCTGACATTTCTGGATGACCACATTAGATATTGTTTTTGAGAAATTCAAAGAATACAAAAGCAAAGTTGAAAAATTTCACAACAAACCAATAAAAAGCTTACAATCTGATAATGGAAAGGAATACTGCAATATAGAATTTGATAATTTCTTGAAACAAAATGGAATCAAGAGAAGGCTCACATCACCTCACACACCTCAACAGAACGGCCAAAGCGAACGCGAAAATAGGTCTCTTCTTGATAGATCACGGTGTTTGATGATCGAAGGTAACATACCTCAAAAAATGTGGGCCGAGGCGGTATACACAGCGAATTATCTTATTAACCGAAGCCCAGCTAAAGCCCTGAAAGGTTGTACACCATATGAAAAATGGACCGGCCGTACTCCATCTGGAAATCACCTACAGATATTTGGGTGTGAGGCTTTCGTCCTAAACAAAAATAGAAAAGGCAAATTTACACCAAAATCTGTAGAAGGAGTTTTCATGGGCTATGAACAACAAGCAAAAGCTTATCGAATTTATATTCCTGAAAAACAAAGTATTGTAATAAGCAGAGACGTGAAATTTATTGATAAAATGTATTATAAGGGTGAAGACCGTATCGAAGAAAACTATGAAGATTTTTTAAAGGAACTTGGAGAACAAGAGCACATGACACCTGACAAAGAAAATAAGGTTAATGAAAATACCGACATAAAGGGGAAGAAACAACAAAGAAAGAAGAAAAAAGATTCACCTATCATGGAAATCGAGTTCTCATCAAAACCTACCCACGAAACTGAAGTTATACCTCCTGAGCGAGAATTTGAAAATAATGAGCATGAAGTCAACGAAGAACCTGAAAACCGAGAACGTATAAGTCATGAACCATTGAACATGAGAACTTGTATAAACGAAGAGCCATGACCCCGTAGAGAAAGTAAAATTCCGAATTGGCATCATGATTATGAGATGACAAATACAGTTTCATGTTCTAGTGAGAATCAAGAACCATTAAATGTAGACGTAGATGAACTTACATTTATATGTAATAAAGATTTCGAAAATGAGGAATGGCATGAAGCTATTAAAGCAGAAGTAAAAGCTCATATTAAGAATGGAACTTGGAAAATTGTCAAGAAAGAAAAGGATATGAAAATTATTGATAACAAAATGGTTTTGATAAATAAATGGTCACCAGAAAAAGGAGAGATAAAGAAGGCCAGACTTGTTGCGCGCGGATTTGGACAAAGACCTGGGATTGATTTCAATGAGACATACGCACCAGTTGCAAAATTGAGTAGTATTTGAACTGTAATTGGACTAGCTGTCGAAGAGGATTTGAAACTCAACCAAATGGATGTCACGACAGCATATCTGAATGGCGATCTAGTAGAAAACATATTCATAAAGTTTCCAGAATATATCGAGCAATATATTGCCGAAATTATGGTAGACGCATGCTATAAGGATGATTTTATTTTGTATGATAAAGCAAAGGAAATGCTAGAAGATATGAGAAGTATCGAGCAAGAAAAAGTATGTCACCTAAAAAAGGCTATCTACGGGCTTAAACAAGCAGGAAGACAATGGTATACAAAACTAGACAATGAACTAAAGAAAATAGGATTTCAAGCGTCGATAGCTGATCCTTGTGTCTACATATTAGCCAAAGGAGGAGATAAAACAGTAATTGCCATATATATTGATGATCTCCTTATTGCCTATTCCTGTCCAAAAATACTGGCTGAAATCAAGGAAAAGTTAAGCGAAATATTTGAAATGAAAGATTTAGGACAACCAAAATGTATAATTGGAATTGATTTGGAATACAAAGAAAATAGTATAAAATTAACCCAAAAGAAATTTATTCAAGAAACTCTAAAGAAATTCAATATGGAGGATTGCAAGATTTCCACCACACCGATGGAAGTTAATTTAAATCTGGAGCCTAATACGAAAGGAGGAGCAGAAAATTTGCCTTATAGAAACCTAATTGGAACACTTATGTATGTTTCAGTTGCAACCCGACCTGATGTAACGTACGCTGTAAATTATTTATCAAGATTTAATGATTGTTTTGGACCAGAGCATTTCAAATCAGCAAAGCGAATATTACGATATCTAAAAGGTACGATCAATGTTGGTTTAACATATTCCAAATCAGAAGAGCCATTAGAAAGTATGGCAGATTCTGACTGGGGTGCTTGCAAGTTGGACAGAAAGTCCTGTTCCGGTTACATTTTTAAATACGCAGGAGCAGCTATCAGTTGGGCATCCAAGAAGCAAAGAAGCGTAGCACTATCAACAGCAGAATCTGAATACACAGCTTTGACAGAAGCTGCAAAAGAAGCTGTTTATCTAAGATCACTGTTCAGAGATTTGAACATTGATTTTGGACAAATAACAATTTGGAGTGATAATCTAGCTGCCATAAAATTGGGATATAACCCCATAGTATCCCCTAAGTCAAAACACATAGACCTTAAGGTTCACTACCTAAGAGATTGTGTTAATCAAGGAATCTTGAATATCACTTACAGAGGAAATGGAGGCTGACCTTTTGACGAAGGCATTACCAGGACCAAGATTAACAATGCTGAGAGTCAAACTAGGTCTTCTGCAATAGTGCTGTGAGGAGGAGTGTTGTAAGTGTGTGGACTATCACATCACGTATTGCTGTGTTCTAATTTGACACTTACTAGATATATTATATTCTGACGTTTGGTAATATTGTATCTGATTTATAATATAATTGTGTGAAGTATATTAGTAAAACATTCTCCTAATAATATTTATTCTTTCGCCCGTCGTTCCACCCAACACAAGCTCTCACGTGGAATTTAGACAGTGATATTAGCAAGCCCCACAAAAATGATTCAATGTGGTTATATTGCAAGAGCAGAGTGGTCAATGAATTCCACCTCTTTTACTGAAAAGCTTGATTGAGCTCATATTAATGCGTAATGTCATGGAGCTACTTCATGTTAAAACCATATATATTTCAACTGAAGCCTACGTAGTTGAAGTAAGATGTTCTAATTTAGGTGTTAGGACATTTAAAAAAAGTAACTGTCAACAGCCATTATGTCAATCCAAATATTCACTTTAATAGGATTCCGGAAGTGGCAATCTTTGGATTGTTAACCGTTCCGTTTAGGATGAGCGATGTCTCATCAACTCGTAACCATCTAAGAAAACTCTAATCGGCGCTCAGGATTATCCTCATCTACAAGTTCCTGAATCAGATCAATTTTCGATGAATAGTATTTCTATTTTTCAATCACATCATTATCACCAGCCACTTCTATTGTAGGTTTTTGTGGGTTTTCCCCAGAATTTCAGAAAATATCAAATTTTCTCAATTCAATTTTGATCTTCCAGGTTTGCAGAAAATCTCTAACAGCTCCGAATTCACTGAATTGTATGACAGCCAGAACACTTTTTAATAATTATTATGCATAAATCAGAATCTGTTCTGGCTTGATATCTCAAATGTTCTCATTTCAATGCAGTTTATAACGGTGCATTGAAAATCTTGGAAATAAACATTTGAATGAGGCAAAATATCCTCGAACTTTTATTGATCAGGGACTGGAAAATGTGGAAAAAAAGTTCAAAATACTTTCCAAATTATGATGATTGATAAAGTTTGTCCAGAATCAATTGCAGAAGCTGGAAGAGCACGTGCCGATCTCCGTGGTCGACTTACATATTCGTATATCTGAGTTATTTGTTTATTTTCCCAAAATCTCATTATTCTCATTCCTAAAGCTGCAAAGGTAATTTGAAACGGGTTTATGCTACAAAACTACCTTAAAAATGCCAACAAACTAAATTTAACTCCAAAGAATTCAAAACACCTCAATTTCTCCTACTACTTTTATTATCAGAATGTACGAGAAAGTATTGAATATAATTATTCTCCAGATACTGTTCAGCTTTGTTATTATAATTTGAATTTTCCTTTGCATCATTGTTGTAGCTGATCAAGACGTTGTTTTCTATTACAGACATAGGTATACATATAACGTTCCAGCACCTTTCTCAAGTACATCCACAGAAAATATAATATTCATAAATGCAATATTACAAGCTACAGAATGTACAGCATGGAGTGGGATTCCTTTGCTGCATTACCTGTTAACACTTGAAACACTGTTATTAAATTTCTTTGCTGAATTGTTGGAGTGTAAAATTATTACACGTTTGTACATATTATACTGAGATTGGCTTTTGAAGTAAGGGTATTTTCACACCTGAACGTGGATCTTACACGGTATGTGAAATTTAACATGTATGATGAGATGTTCAGGAATGACTCCACTCATGAAATCATGCAACAAGATCAGATGCTATGAAATAGATAAATGGTATCCGAGTGAGCTAGAATTCAATATTAAATTTATATAAAAAACAACTTCATTTGCAAAAAAGCTGAAGTAAATCAATGTGTTGATAATTGATTTTCGAGAAAATCTTTTTTGCCTACCAGAAATTTCTTCCAGTGGAAAATATTACCATGGTTAGGTTACCAACCGTTAACAGAGAGATCAAATGAATTATCCGTTAATCCTGAGACTGGTCAGGATATTGGAACAAATTCAAAAAATTTGTTTATATACAACTGTCATATAACGGGTACGATTTGACACTATTGTCAGTGTCATAATGACGTATATTACCGCACTAGTGCTATAATCAAAATCTGGATTGATACCAGAATTGAATATTTAAAATAACACTTGAAGCTGCATTTTCAATTTCCGAAAGGAGAATGTCTTTGATTGAACTCATTGTTATAGATTTTTGTTCATTCCACTTTGACAATTTGATTACATAACTAATTCATTTCATTTCGACAGCTTTGTTTGCCTATGTTGCTATAGTCACAAAATATGATACACAGTACCTTATGTTTGCAGTCGATATTATTAAAAATACGTAAGATTGAGATTTTTCTCCTAATTTTATGATATAGGTACTGTTTATAAACTAATAAACAGTTGTAGATAAAATTGTGTACGTAACACGTATGATAGGAATTATTAACGCACTCATGTGATTACACAACTCGACCTACAGCCTCGTCGTGCAAACTTCACATGCGTGCGTTAATAATGTCCATATCCCACTAATTACTGAGTGCATATTTTGAAGCTATCACTGGAGTGCGGGAAAAGTAGTTTGTACAACTAGTGCGCAAAGCATCATTTTTTCACGACCGCAGAAGCTTATGGCACGATCCGTGAATCAAGTGGGAGAAGTGGTTTGTGTACAGCTTGTACCACATTTAGAAAAAAATAAAGTAATTCACATAGTTATTTCATTTGAACTTCAAACAGAAAAACTTACAATATGAAAATGAATAGAAAAATAAGTTGCATGTATAATTTATTGTAAAATTTGAACAATTTTGTATTATTATTATTTTGAGTTTGGTTCATAATTCCTACGACAATGCTTCGGGTTAATGTTTTTATAATAAATAAACCAAAATAAATAATAAAGTAGATAGTTCACTCACTTTTGGTTTGAATTTAAAAGTTGTACACCAATAAGAGATTCACTATTAGGTTGAATTGTCAAAAAAAGTTAACAGGTCATAGGTAGCTTTGTTTGACATGTCGGTGCGGAAAAGTGCCATAGCGTGTATACTTTTCGCATTTCTTTTCCAACGGTTATCAAAAGAATTGAGAAAAGACCTGCTTTGCGTATAGAAATTTGTGTAGAAAAGCGTGTTTTGCATAGTGGTTGTAGGAAAAGTGTATTTCACACATCCGGATGTTTTTTACTTTTCCATAATTTGCTTTGGTAGTGCTGCAAACAAAGTGCTCATGCCAAAAATTCTACTTCCCAAACATGTATGAAATATTTTTCATACATGAATTAAATTGTCACGTGAAAACCATTGAGGAATACAAAATGAAATGAAAATAGCTTCAAATGGCAGTGGCTTCCAAATGTACACCACTGCATCAAGAATTGGAAAATATTTTTCCATTAAAATATGCTTTTCCATATTCAAAAACAACCTGCCACATGTCAAATCAATTTATTCATCGTTATCTAAGTTATCAAATTAAAACATTCAAATTCTCATAACTTTAACACCCCGTATTTCGAAAAGCGTGAACCACCACGCTTGTTAATCACATGTCCAAATCCAAATGTACACCACTGGATCAAGAATTGGAAAAACTTTTTCCATTGTAATATGCCTTTTCATATTTAAAAACAGCCTACCACATGTCAAATCAATTTATTCATCCTTATCTGAGTTATCAAATTGAAACATTCACATTCTCATAACTTCAACACCCCACCCCGTATTTCGAAAAGCGTGAACGACCACGCTTGTAAATCACAGGCAAGTTGCCTGTCAACCTGTCTGGCAGGTCGACTTGCACAAGGAGTAGGCAACCTGCCCCCCTACACTCGAAAACGGTACCTGCCACACAATAAAAGATTATATTCAATGTATTGAAAAAATTTATAAACTTTGAACTTTACATAATAAAAGTAGATTTTAGAGTAATTGGATTTTACAGTTTTCATTAAAAACGATCGAATGGTTATCTAAGTGAAAAAATAATACGAGATTGCCTCTGTATATTCATTATTTTTTTCAGGCGGATGACAGTGAAATCAGTCCGAAAAACAATTTACAGGCACAAACAAAATGATTAAAAGTACAACAAAAAAATATCGGCTTTGTTTCTACATGGATGAATTGTTTTTAAGCCCCTTCTAACGAATCGCATATATCCGTCAATTTCATTTAATACATTTAATTTAATTTAATTCATATAATCCCCGGTTTGTTTTGGATATTTTGTTTTGATATCGATATCTACCTTGAAAAAATGTTGAGTAATCAACAGGTATTTAAATGTGGAATTTGCGGCTTAACGTAAATTTAATTGTAATCCCGGAAACCTTTGGAAAGTTCAATCTGGTTGTTTGTAGATCCAAAAAAACTCAAAAAGTCTTTTAAAAAAAAGCTTAGCTTTTGACTCCAATAATTCTCCTCAATGCAGCCTTTTCTATGCGTGAATTATCCGTTTTGACTCAACCCATTTCTTGGAAAAATCGTCTTTCGCAACTTATGATGGAAGTAAAACTAATCCAGGTATTGAAATTTCGCAGCAAAGTCATAACAAAGTACTTTTCTCGTTATTATAACCTTTTTCACAGGAAAATATGGCATGTCGGATCTTCCAGCAAACCAAGTTTTGATATATGACATTGTTGATATTCAACTCTTCTTAAGATTTATGAGGGCCTAGAAATTGGTCATTTTTGTTATATTGCGTAAGTCGTGTGGAGATGTACCTACACTAACTTCGTAGTGAGGCAAGATACTTCAAATGATCATGAGATCATGAGAATTTTGACTGATATTTGTTTTGGTGTTTTTTAATTTGTTCAATGAAACATCGATTCAAAATACACTCATACATAGCCTGGTCAATTCTCAATGGGCGTAAAAACAGGAAGAAGAGGTACGAGCATCTCTTGATACTAGACCATTGTTTTGGAATATGTCAACAGTTACAAGATAAAGATATTTAAGCAAGTAGCAAGTCGATTCTATTTTTTTTTTTCACCTCAATAAACAAGAAGAAACGTTCCTCCTGACACCTATGCCTTAGTATTGTTTAAAACGCCAAAACAGAAATGGTATTGGGAGAACTAACCTGCGGCTCATGCCATTTGTATTGTAGAGTGGGCAATCAATGAATCCAAAACAAATTATCTCACTACTTTGCGAAATACACGGGACATTTTCAATATTTGGAACTACCCTAGTAGTTAAACTTATCGATTTATGGGTGTTTTTTTTAAATTTCCAATCCAAACTTTTTTGGAACAGGAAAATTAGATGGGTATACATTCAGGTCTTAGTCCGGGACTGATTAAAAGTTGAACAAAATGCTTAGCCCCAACTGTATATTACTCCTATCAAGAGACAATGCTCACAAAGAGTGGGGATACTCTTTAACAATGGTGAAACATATATGTTTTATCCTGAAAAATGGCTAGCGAAGGAGAAAGACAAGTTGAAGATTACTCGTACGGATTTCGAAACTTGAATGTCGACCAACGATCAAGTAATCACTCTAAAAAAATACTGAAAAGAAATGAAGTATGCATAAGCAATGGAAACTTGACAATACCAAACAGATTAACAAAATAAACACTGCCAGATCCAAGAACTTTGTTTCCATGAACAGACATAAGAAGGATAGCTCCATAACAAAAACCATAGGAGTAAAGAGAGGCTCAATATCAACAACTCTATTCAACTTCACACTAGAAAACATATTTAGAGAGAGCACTATTCATACAAAAGCAATTAAGGTCGAATAGAAGATTTTAAACGTCTAGAACAAAGTGCGAAAAAAAAGGATCTATAGCTGAATGACAATAAAACAAAATATATGATAACGAGTACTGAATAGATATTCGACTTCCCGGAGTATTTTGAACAATAAAGGGTACACTTTCAAGAGTACAAACAAAATAAGCTAGTATCAATAAGTGATAAGTCAACTATTGATACAAGATGAACAGAAAGAAACAGGAGCGCAGGAGTACTATTAAAGACACAAGACAGAAAGTCTGATATGGATCAGAGCTGTAGATCAATGATAAAAAGAAAAATGCAATAGATATATGGGAGAGAGAAATACTCAGCAGAATATAGAGGGGAAGATATCTGGATCAGAAGATCATGGAATTATATGAGAAAACCCTCCGATATGAACAGTAGTACGGTCGCAGCGTATGAGCTACTCGGTGCACATAGAGAAGACTTGCAAATAAAAGAGCTACAAAATAAGTACTTTCAAGGGGAACTGGATGGAAAAAAAAGAGGGCCAATCAATGAAGTGGATAGAGGAAGTAGAAAAGGACCCAGAGCTGTTGAGCATACCTAAATGGTGAGAAGTGGCAAGAAATTGAAGAGGATGGAGGAGATTAACCAACCAAGCCTTAGGCTTTTATGGCCTGTAGAGCTGTTATGAAAATAAGTTGACTAAAATATTCACTTTCAAGTAAATTTCACTTCTAATGAGAGACAATTCTCTTTCGCATTGGTGAAACATATATTTCCAGTCCTTGAAAATTGACTAGCGAAAGGCTCATACTTACTTCTAGGACCTATGAATTGGTTTTCTTCCTATTTCACTTTAAGCCTTTGGAAAATTAGTACTTGATTTGGTTATAATGGAGAAGCAAAACAGCACATCATGCTAGTATTTGACTCCTTCTAGGACTTTTATGGAATGTATCAAACTCTATGATTTCCAATAACTATCTCAGCCCGTGTGATATTCTCAATTACACCCAGTATCCGAATTTGTTCACCTTTGGTGTAAGCAGAATGGAATAAAACATGAATTTTATAAAAAGTACAAATCTATTCAACAACAAAATGTAACAACTATAACATTAAATTAAAATTAAAAACATTCAACAACAACAAAAAAAAAGAAAATGATATGAATTGAGATGAAGAAATGAAAACGTATCAGTCTTGCGTCTTTCACTTAATGCTTGCTATGATGGTAGATGACTTTGTAAACGGGTACCTTGACGGGTACTGGTTTGGGAATTCTGATTGGGATGTGTTTCTCAACTGGAACTGGCACTGGTTTCTCAACGTGGTATGGAATTTCCTTTTCTACCTTGTAAGGTACTGGTTTTTCAACGGGAATGGTGATAGTCTTGATAACTGGTACTGCAACAGGTTGGGGTACTTTGATGTGAACGGGATAGGGTTGGGGTACGGGTACAGCTACTGGTTTAGGAATTGGTACTGGGATAGTATGGGGAATTGGTACTGCTTCGTGTTTGTAAACTGGAATCGGTACGTGTTTTGTTATTTCAACCGTGTGAGAAATGTCGTGTCCACCTCCATCTCCACCATAACCTTCATGACCTCCGTAACTGCCTCCATAACTGGCATTTACGGTAGCGAGAGCCACTAAGAGCGATACACACAACTGAAAGAAAAACAAAGAGTTAGCAAAAGTACACAAATACTATTATTGATTTTCACCACAAACTAGAACAGAAGAAAATGAAGATTGGAACACCCTTCCGTAGATCCTAACCCTTCTGAAAAATTATAATGTGGGGTGAGAATAAACAAGTCAGAGTGAGAATGAGATATCCCTTGGAAATTGAGTAGAAAAAACCTGCAGACAAGCTATTTTTATATTTCAAAAACTAATTGAATAAAAAAATTCCATGAACAGAAAGCTGTGAAGATTGAGTGAGCTTGGAGAAATAATGTCAGCAAACGATTACATCAGAAGATCGATAGAAATAATAATTTTATCGGCTTTCTGTAGATTGTAGACAACTTTCACTATAAATATGAAATTCCAAACTTGTAACACTCCAGCAAATCTTAATTGATTCGAGTTTTATCAGCCGTAAATCATAAAATCATCGGAATATAATAATTATATTTAATTAAAATAAAAGAAAGCGATTCACGCTCTGTGATTAGTGAAAGTACAATCATTTGAAAGAGACGAAAATTATTTAGATGAACACAGCTTCAGGAGCCTGAATATAAAGATGAAATGAAAGTCAACCAATTATCGGAGGGCTCCTACCAACACATTAATGATATTAAATTTCTAATTATGAGTTAGGAGGAAAGGAAGCAGAACAGCTCAAAAGGTGTGACTGGAAACTGTTATTTTTTAACGGTGGTTGAAGAAAGAAACTTCAAATTGTTCACAATAATATAATATTCTGTATATCAAGATGCATCATATTGAAAGAATTTGAAGCACAATTGAAGAAACGAAAAATGAAGCTGCGAATAAAAGTGTGCGCCAATCTGACAAAGCCTCATATTTCAATTAAGGGAAACGATTATAAATAATCACTATCGTGCAAGTAACAATTTCTCAAGTAGAGAGAGTCAACAACTGAGCTATTTTTGAGATGAATACTGTAAAATTTCTGGAAAATAATGCAGTGATGTTTAAAAAAAAAAGAAATTATCATTTCATATGTGGATATACGTCCCATCTCAAATATAGAATGCATCAGTTAACACCGTGCTCGGTGCATGCCTTTGAAGTTTCTTTGTTAGGGCTTCGAAATTGTAAATGAAATGTACAGTAAAATTGGCACTGTTCTGATAAGTTTTAATTGATTCGGTTTTAATTGAGAAACCGCACGAGATTTGTTTCTGTCGGTCTAAAACTTATTTTGACGAAGGTAAGTATTTAATTGGAAGTTCCTTTGTCGACGACGCGCCTGTCGTTTCATTAACATCACAAGTTCAGAGGTCGGATGGTTTTTTTTCAACGGAATAGGAAAAACTGTTATGAAAATGTTGTTCGGACGGTAAATTTATTTTTACTGGTGTTTTCACTGGAATTTAGAATATTTAATTTTCACGCCGGTGGAACGGATACAACAGTTTTCCGTTACATGAATTTTCAGCGAGATTTTGTACAAACTTAATTAAGACATTAACTGGCCAAATTATTTGGATGGGTACATTTTAATAGTTACCGGTATGTACAGTTGCCTTTTTTATTCAAATAAATGTTTACCTAGAATTAATTAGTGACCTTTAAAATTATTGTTTGAAAATGCGCAACATGAGACCACTATTTTTTTCACGGTTATTTTGAAAAAAGTTTCATTAATTAAAAAATTTGGCATTTGGGATAAAAACAACAAATTGACAGTTTGACCCAAAAATATCTCGCCACTTTTGAAACTTCTGTTTGGAAATATGTGACATAGAGTGACAACGTGCGTTTTTCACGGATTGAACACTATATTTCATCTACACTCATTTCAAAAATAAGTTCTCTCAAATTAATTGTCAAAATATCTCATTAATTGAAAATAAAAGCTAGAAATTGACAGTTTGATCCGGAAATAGCTTGTTACTCTAAGAATTAGTTTTAAAAGTACGTCATACGATGATACTACAATGTGCGTTGCTTACGAATTATATTTGCCTACGATGATGTTTTACCCTCAAATTAATACATCATTTGGAATGAAAGCAATACTGTTTTGTTATAGGACAGTTACTTCAAAGAAGGTTGATTTAATAAATATTTGATTAATTGATATGGGAATTAGCAGCTTTAGTATTAAATGTATCTCTAGATTGTGTATATTGAATCCAATTTCATTATAGTGTATCTAAAATCATTTTTAATGAGAAATTTGAAATGAAAATGAAATGAATTTTCCACGCACTATCCATAAATTCGAACGTTTCAATGTTTTTTTTTTCTAAGAATTCGAATAGTAAAATTCCGCTAAAAATTTCACAAGAACTTCCACATTAAAAAGCACCACTTGAAAGACACTTTTATCATATTAACACTTAAACTTTATAAAAAATATTGAAAAATAATCAACTTACAAAGTAATTCATTGTACTATGTTTAGGTGGATGTACAAGGCTGTGATAAAGTGAATCAACTGATGCTATGTTCAACGAAAGTTCGCTATATATACTAATACGATTCTTTCACTACTTTCACTGCATCCCTAAGAGATTGTCCATGACCGTCCTATGATATTGAAATGATATAACAATCAAAAATAGTCTAATGTATTTTTTTGCATTAGAAACTTCATTAGATGACTTGGTTATTTATCGAATGATAATATCAATAAATTAAATAGGAGTTTGAAACGTTTTATTGGTTGAGTAATACTTTTAAAAATTATTGAAATTATTAATAATTCCATTTATTTAGATGGACAGATTTTTTGTTAAAGTTTATTGATTTTAATAGACAATGTGAATTTTCCAGCTATTTTCCTTGTACCCCAGTTGAAAATAATACATTTTGCACCTGCCTATAGTTGTACTGTTTGCTTGAGGATTCAATAGAATATTGGTTCATAATACAAAGATAATTTGAAAGTTTTAATGAATTACAGAAAACCAGAACAAAAGATATTAATTTAAAAAAAACTTTGGCTTCAACAATTAATCACAGATTTCATATAGTGAATAGTACTATTCATATAACAATACAAGTGGGATTAACGGGAAGAAAAAAGTCTTTCAACATTCCAATTACTTAGAATTTGAACTAAGCGGTATAAAGGGAACAGCAGAGAGATAAAACACGAAATTAGGAGATAAGAACTGATCTAGAAGTGGAACTAATAATAAGTTGTATAAAGAGACAACTTAGGAGGATTTTCCCCTCGCAAGAATGGAAAGCAATGGGCAAGTCAAAAGGATCGGAAGAGCGAGATCAATCCAAAAACAGTCGATGAAAACGTGGAATGACGTGATTATAGGGATATATTTCAATGTGAATTTATGTGGAATATCCTATATTTAAGACTAACATTTAGGGATATATTCATTTTTTTGAGAAAATTAACATTGGTTGTTTAATTCCTTGACAACACTGTATCTGTGAGAATTTGAAGGGTGGGTGACCCCCACAGCACTTAGGCCACGATTGGTGCATCCTTCTGAGGTTCAGAGTATCTTCTGGCTCGTCATCCAGCCTACTTGTTTGAAGTAGGCGATAACGTCGCCGGAAGTAAGCTCCCTGAATTGAGAGTGTCGGACATTCACAAAGAATGTGTTCGACAGTCTCATCTTCCTGTTCACATCCCCTAATGTGAAGTATCAGACAGACCCAGTCTGTAGAGGTGTTTTCGTAGGTGACAGTGACGAGTCAGAATACCGTGGATGTTCGAATGTTCTGTCTGTTCATAGTGACGTATTTTTTGGCTACTTTGCTGTCCGGATACTGCAGCAGATCCTTGGCAAGCTTGCAACCTTCTGCATCGTCCCATCTACCCTTAAATTTATCAAGGGAGTGTTCCTTTATTAGGTCAATCCTAGCCGACGCCAACAGACCAATGTAGATGCCAGGTCCCAAGAGTTTTTGGAAGGCTGCTTTCCTGGCTAGTGAGTCGGCAATGTGATTACCTTTCGATTTACTGTGGCCCTTGATCCAGCCTAGAGTGACTTCGTTGTTGCTACAGGCTTCGATCAGGGACAGGTGACACTCCAGTACTAGGCCTGATGTGATAAGTGGTCTGTTCAGGGCTAGTAGTGCTTGTCTACTATCCGTAAGGATGTGAATTCTATAACCTGTGGTGTTTCTTTTGGTAATATTTTTTGCGGCGATGTAGATAGCAGTGAGCTCTGTTTGAGCAACGCTAACATTACAGCCCGTCGCCCACTTGGTGTTTAGATTCAGAGATCAGATCTGAAGTGAATTCCACATCTTGAGCCCATATTGGTTTTAGAGCCATCCGTGAAGATGCGGAGTGCGCCTTCTTCTTATGTGTCTTGTGTGTTATATTCAATGATAACCCTGTGGAGCCTGTGAAAGGCATATTGTGGTGAGATTGCGTCCGTATTTGCCTGCAGCAGTGGGACCTCATTGAGTGCCTCCCGCCTTAGGTTACGTCTCAATCTACCAGATCCTACGTCAGGTTGTAAACCGGTAGAGCGTAAGCGTGTCACGGTTAACAAAATAACCTCCTTGATGTGTATGTCAAGGGGAGTGAGATCAAGGATCACCTCCATCGCTCTGGTTGGTGTGGTTCTTATGCCTCCTGTTGTATTGAGGCATGCTGTTCTCTGAATTTGATCCAGTTTACGGACGACTGTCAGCTGGTTTGCTTCAACTCCCCAGGCAATCGCGCCGTACGTTAGCATAGGTCTGATGATGGCAGTGTAGATCCAGGCAGTAACCCTGGGTAACATTCCCCAGGTACGGCCGATGGTTCTGCGACACTGTTCATAAGAAATGTATGCTTTTCTAGCTATGTTTCCCAGATGAAAGTTCCATGTTAACTTACCATCAAATGTGACACCCAGATATTTCACCTCTGATGAGAACTTAAGTTCGGTATTTAGGAGTTTTGGCACTTGATGTTTTGCAAGCTTCCCATTTTCGTGAAAAGTACCATTTCTTTCTTGTTTGGATATATTGACAGTCTTTGTCTTTGCATCATTGTTCTATGATAATGAGGGCCTCTTGCATTAGAGCACAGAGTATCTCCTCAAATCTTCCTGTTAGCAGAATGACTAGATCATGTGCATAAGCTATTGTGTAGAAGTTGTTATCATTGAAGCGGCTGATCAAGGCGTCTAAGACCATGTTCCACAGTAGTGGTGAAGGTACCCCTCCCTGTGGACATCCTTTTACAACCAAGCCTTCGACGGTGACATCGTCTACGCTGATTTTTATTACTCTTTTTGAGAGCATGTTATATATCCAGATATATATGGTTTAGGGGATAAATTTTCGTTGGCAAGTGCGTTCGTTATCTTGGGACTGTATACAAAAAAAGAAGTTTTCGACCAATTACCTTGATCGTCCCACTAATCAATCCAACAAGATGTGGTATTTTGGATGTTCACACAGAATTTTCAATATAATATGAAGGTCTGCACCTACTTTCTATTGAAAAAAATAATATCTGGTTAAGTATGAATTTTAGACATACCGTATCCTATACAATGTGAAATTAAAATTTAATGTACAATCCGGAATCTGCATATTATAGAAGTTGACGTTCACTTACGGTATAACTTGAAATGACATCCATGTCAATTTTTATAGAAATCGTGTGAGTAGTCTACAATATTATAGATAGTGTAAGCACGTCGGGAATCAGATTTTTATGGTATTAGTGGCGAATTCATGAAAAATATTTGACAGGAAAACAGAAAATTGGATCTAATAAAACAGACTATCCTAAATATTTCTGATGAAAATTCTGTAGATCGTCTAAACTATGTAGGTATCATAAAATAAAAACTATTCGATGATCCTTTTACTGACATATTTTTTCTATTAATTGGGCGATGATAAGTACTATATAATTATAACGGTAAAATGAATATGTTGTATTATACTATACAAAGTAAATTAACGTCAATGATTGTGCAGAATTATAACATCGAATTTCAGCACAGGAAATTACTTTCTATATATGACTCCTATAAAAAAACTGCTTTAATAATTCAGGTTAGTTTTTTAATTCTAATTTAATTCGAATATAACCGTATACTTACATTTTTTTCAATAGATAGACTAACGTGTTATGCTTCTGAATATATTTTTATGGTAGATATACAGGGTGTTTCTGGATTCAGGAGGTAATTGTTCGTATGAAATTCAGATGGGTATTTCTTATAAAAAAATTTCCCCAGCTCACCCTTAACCGATATATAACCCTTAAAAGTTGGTGACTAAAATTGATTTCTGCTACTATACCCCAGTACTGTTCATCTTGATACTGAAAAAAAAATAATTATCGTACACACAACTACATTTTTCGAACGAAATTTCATTAAATGATAATCAGGTAGTCACTGAAATGTGATTATCTCTAAAAACGTTTGGGGATACTAACAAATTTTTTTTTTTTCATATAATGATGTGGCTTCAATTATATTTCACAAAAGTAGCGCTGATGTAGAAGGCAGAAAAGTTTTGCGTATATTTATGCTACATACGTGCGTGCCCTAAGTGGCGTCCTCTACAAAATACATCGAAATTGGTACAAAATTATAATTTCCCATATCCAAAAACCTCAAACATAAAATTTTTGTGCATATACGTCAAAAAGCGTTAAAGTTATTCTAAGAAACGAAAATCAAAATTGCATGTTTAACACCCTGTATGGCATAAAATTATGTTGGATAAGTTGTTCATTGTAAAAGATTTCATTCAACTTAAAACTGAGAGCAGAAATTATAAAATTTTGATAAGTAGATAAATACATTCGGCTGTTGACAAAAAAAACATTTTCAAACAATACAACGAGCACACTAGCAATTCTAAATAGATTAAAGTGGTCACACTATTGCTTTTAATTGAATGAAAAGTTAATAAGCTGGTGGACTCGACGGTTCTACTCCAAAACATCCTGTACAGTTGACAGTTGACACGTATGGTATCGATAATTAGTTTTCTATTCAAAATGTAGTGTGTCAAAAAAATAGTATTACAGCGACATGGATCCATCCAGGGCTCTTGTTTGCTCCTGCTATATGAAGTCTAGTGGTTGAAATTGTCTGATCGGAGAGTCATCCAGGAACCTTTCGTCAGAAGTCCCGCTCTGAACCATTGAAAAAGTAATATGCAAAGGAAAAAAATTGATTTTCCAGCAATTTTTATATACAGGGTATTTCCAAGGTGATCTGAAATATTGTTGTGATCGATTTTCCATTCCAGTCTCGTATGATGCGATTTTTAAAATGTTGTGAATCTTAGATCGGGGTTGTGTAAACATGTGATTTAAAATATCACTACCAAGATAAAATCCAGAGGATTGTGTTAGGGTGACCTTGTAGGCCAAGGGTATGATTGTGGAGATCCGCGTTCTATCCAACGGTCTGAAAAACAGTTAGTTTAAGTTAGGTTTGATTACTCCTAATGTGTGGAGCAGCGTTCCAGCGTTCATTTCAGACCAGGAACACACCGATTTTGATTATTTCAATTATTTTTCCTACGACCGTGCGTCTTAACCCACTTTTCCGCACGCATTTAGTTTTGAAAGTGTCACTTTCCCGCACTAGTGCCGGAAGTAAAATTATGCAAACTTTGACCTTATTAGATAGTTTTTCACTTCGGAATTATAACTATTGTTACAATAGGTGAATAAATAGTCCATCAAATAAAATCCACATATTTTCTAGCTTTTTGTTGCATTTTTAATTTTTTGAAAATATAAAATAATGAAGATATTTTGATATAACCCTGTACATTCTGTAAAGTAGTGTCATTAAGCAACTATCAAACCACTCGGGTTTGATATAAGAAAAATATATCAAATATAATTCTTCCATCTACAAATGACTTGAAAACGTTGCCGTGACCTTCATTGTCATCTTTAGGTGACCTGCAACCGATGCCATCCTCATCAACGTAATCTACTTACCAGTTAACACCAAATAACTCCACTAAACCGGCAATTCAAGTAATCCACAGAATGCAACAAATTGTGTTTCTAATATTAATATCTATAATAATAGTTAAAATAATAGTTTTTGGTTAAAGTTTTGTATATTATGTATGTTGAAATTAAATAACTTTTGAATTATGGGTTGGTACTTTTTTGTATATACGGTCGTAGAAAAAGTAATGTTCCTAACTCATGCGAAAAGTGTCTTTCCTGCCCTTGACCGCTTGCCCGAACTCCGCTTCGCGTCGTTCGGGTCAACTGCAGTCGCGTGCGGAAAAGTATCACTTTCCGCACTAGTTAGGAAAATAACTATTTTCTACGAGCGAGCGGAGAATTGAATTTTCCACACAAGTGTGGAAATAATTTTCCGCACCGTGTGGAAATAATTTTCCACCTCAATATATCGAATTAATAATAAGCCGGTATATTATGGTGGTTGCGAAATGCTTTAGTTACCATGTGTAACTAACCAATTCGAAAATGAACTACACTCGACTGACATTATTATCCCAGAACAGCAAAGAGCAACAGATCCAAAATTACAGCCATTCAACAAGCAGCTAGCATCTGCTATAAATTTAAGTAATGCAAATAATTGTACTTTCACAATAAATTATAATATAAATAATTAGGTATCATATTTTTACATGTAACTATTATTGTTAATAATATTTTACTTCATGTTTACTTTATCAATAATATAATAAAATATGTTTCTAAATAAACTATAAGCACTTATAATCAGATAAAAATATCTCAACTTTTGATTAGTTCTGTTGACTTTCCTCACGCTCGTAGAAAAACTATTGTACCTAACACTTGCGGAAAATGTTTTTCCGCACACAGCTGCTCCCCTACGCGTCGCTCGGTGAACGGCAGACTCGTGCGGAAAAATTCATTTTCCGCACTTGTTAGGTAAATAGCTATTTTGTGTGTTTCGTAGGTGGTGCGGCAATCGTGTTAACACCGAACTTTTTAGTGTGTTTGAGTGAGTACCTGGATCCGGAAAGATTATTTAATAAACGATTGATTATAATCCAATTTCTTAGCTATATATAATTTTTAATTAAAAAAAAAATTGATACAAATGCACATGTGGTGTTTTTTAATAAAATTCAATTTTTTATTCATTGCATAGACCTCGCTCCTAGCCCTATTTTGATATTAAAATTATAAACTTTGCTTTCGTTTCCTAGATATTCTCAAACAAAACCCCTTTTTTGCTTTTACAGAATTGCTCATGGCCACAACGTACAGTAAAACTAATCCTGAGACTAAATTAATCAATAAGATGTAATGTTATAGTTGTAACCACAGGTGACCGTTGATAGCTTATATTCCACGATCAGAGATTATTATATAAATGAAGATTTTTTTGCACCTAACTGAGTGTCAATAACCGAGTGTGTACAATATACTTCTTTCCACAATTCCAATTATTGTTACAACTTATTGAGGCTAATAAATTTTTATCGCAAACATATATTGTGATAATTTTCTCCTGGTGCCATCTTTTAGAAAGTATTTACAACAAAACTCATAACGCTGCAGCTTGTTATTCACCAGATAACTTCATACTGTTGTCGGCCTTGTGAAGAAAAGATAACGTGTTATAGAATTTTATGGGCCCTTGTATGCTACCTAACACTACAATCCGAAAACTTTTATAATCCTAGAGAAATATCAGAGGAAAATCAGAAAAGTGAAATGCAGGAAAAATGGCAAAGTGCCGACGAGATAGCTCCATTTTTATGGCGATTTCTTTTATATTCATGTTTTTCTCTTTCGCAATAACTTCGGAAGCGTTTCTGTTCAATATCGAGGTGAAGCCTGGGAGTTGTCTGAGTAATGTGCTGATGGAGTTATTAGGAAGTTCAATAAATAAAGAGAATATTGTGAAAAATACAATTGGAATTTTATATTGCTTTGAAACATTTTGCAATCAATTGAAAATATCTAGGAGATGCTTTCTGTCTAAATTCATTCTTTGGTACAGTTCATTATTTGCCAGTTAATCATGACACCAATTTTCCACTTTTCAAGTTCATTTGAATATATTGTTAAAATTATTCCTCAATTCTGAAGGCAAGGTAGGACTGCTACTACTTTATACACATTACCTTAGGTGCTTTCACCAATAACTTTATACACTGTGGAAACCACTTATGGAATAAAATTCTTTACGTCATTATTTCAAGAAATTATAAAAAATGCCGAGACACGTCAACTTCTGAATTGAGTTGTGTGTAATGTAAACATAAATTTAAATGTACAGTGTGATTCACGCAAGTATGCCATAGTCAGTGTTGTTTCTTTTTAATGAAACACCCTGTATATTTGCATATTTTTGAAATCCTCTTAATGAACCGATTCCAACAAACTAAATAATGTATGGTAAATTATGAATTATACAGGGTGAAATTTTAAAATTAATAATGCATTACACTTGAAATATTGGTAGGTACTTTTTTGTATTAGCTAAGTATGGATTTATCAAAAATCTAAACTAATTGATTATTGGACGTATTTGTATAACAAAACCTGCTACGCCCATTAATTTTATCATGAATACCTAAAAATTGCCTAAAAACGCCAATAATTATACAAAATCGGTCAATAATGTGGATTGTTTTAAATCGGTAAGTAATGTGGTTTGTTTTCTATTCTGTCAGTTGTTGATGTGTTGACAGTTTATACTGAAAAAGTGGAATCTTTGTCAAACACTCTTTTCTTGTCGACATAACAATTAAATATTTAACTGAGACTCACCGAATTGAGATTTCAATGATGATCGGGTACGGGGATAACTGCAGAAGTCAAGTTGAAGTGGCAAACTTATTTAATCACAGGTATCCCGAATTGCCTAATATTTCACAAAGTACTGTGTCTGCAATTCATGCACAATTCAGAGAACTTGGACATGTCAAACCATTGAAAAGAAAACCACACTTCGTTGAAGATGATGTGGAAGTGGATATTTTGTTAAGTGTCGAAGAGAATCCAACTTCAAGTACACGTCAAATTGCCCGTGAAAATAATGTTAGTCATACAACTGTTTTAAGTTGTCTTCATACAGAAAAACTTCATCTCTACAAATTAACTTTTGTGCAGGAGTTAGAGAGGACAATCCAGATCGTAGAATGAATTTCTGCGAAAGATTGATGAGTAATCTGAACAAAAATGAGATAACTCTTAGTACCATTCTTATTTCTGACGAATTAACATTCACAATGAATGGAAAGGTGAACTGACAGAACTGTAGATATTGGTCAGCAGAGAATTCTAATTGGATGCGTGAGACACATACTCAGTACCCTCAAAAGGTGAACGTTTGGGCCGGTATCATAGGCGACCATATTATTGGTACTATATTTAAGATGGAAATTCAACAGCTGAAAAATATTTAAATATGCTTAGTTATTTCTGTGTTGGCAAACTTATATCCCAACGCAATAGATCCTAGCTTACCGAATGAAAATGTTTGGTTCCAGCAAGACGGGGCAACACCCCACTATGCTTTGATGGTAAGAACTTATTTAGATAAAGTCTTCCCCAATAAATGGATTGGACGAAGAGGTACTATTAAGTGGCCAGCTAGATCGCCAGACCTCACGCCGTTAGATTTTTGTCTGTGGGGTTATCCCAAGAACAAAGTATAATAATATGCTACACAACCAACTATAGCATTGTAGACCTCAAATACAGGATAACTACGGAAATACGGTGACTACCATAATCATGCAGACTGTGAGAGTCTTGAAAGAGAGTTGAGAACGTTGAGCCCAGTTGAATTATCATAGATAACGCCAGATTGGTGGAAATATAACCAAGACCCATTGGCAACATTATACATGTAACATTGCGACAAAGAAATTTAGAAAGACTGTCGGTGGCAGTGTATGAAAAGAATATTTCTTGGATAATGGAGACAACATCTATCATTTGTTGGATCAGACGTTTTCCATGAATATGTAGTTTTTCGTGACGGTGATTCTGAACATTCAAAAACCTCCATTTTGTGTTATTCGACATTAAAAATAAAATATAATTCATCGTTAACGTTGAGATGATAAAATAAAAGGATTTCTGAGAAAAGTCAATCATGATTCATCCTTAGGTATCTGAGAAATTTTGTACCTAGAATTACCGTTCAGAGATTACTAAACTATCACTTTTGCCCACTCTCAGTCACTGTTTTGTTCACGAAGTGTATTGAATTTACGGCTTTTCTCGATATTCCATTCTCTTTTTCCAAGTTTGATTGAATCCTGGCGAAAATTTATGGAATTTGAGGGTAAGAGCATGGGAAAAAGGTCTCAATCGAATATGACTTTCTGGTTTTTATATTGAATTTTCCAATTTCCTATTGAACTTGTTCTAAAAAAGAAATTTAAGATTATACCCTTGGCGTAACGTATCTCAAATATTAAAGTGAACATTACACAAGTCATGTAATTTTTAACCAATCAGAACGTGTATTTCTGACAGATCACCATCGCAACGGATGAATTTTAGTGGAAATTTTTTCCTGGGGGGTACCCAACAGCGAATTATACTGGAAATGTTTTTCGACGTTTATAATGACAGATTATTATATTTTCAATCTAATTTCTATTTGTTCACATAATAATGTTGATTCATTTCAACTAGAGCTTAGATGTTCTTCAAATTGTTTGGACCATTATGATTACTGTTTATATTAAAATCGCAATTATTATATATGGCAGGTTGATTGGAAGCTGCTTGTTCTTGATTTAGAGATTCTGGGATTGTCTTTGCAAGTACTTGATGAAGATAAAAATGGATGCTGTTGGAAATAAACACAATTGGTGTGGAATTTTCTCACCGAATACCACACGAGGTCAAATTAAATCCGGAAATTTTTTCTCGCTCATGAATATTTTTAGAAAATTATCCCTTGTCTTCGACTCGGGATAATTTTCAAAATATTAATGAGCTCGAAAAAATTTCCGGAAATAATTTGATCTCTAGTGGTATTACTAGTGATAATATAATCAATTAGGTACTTAAAAAAATGAAAATTCCCTAACTACATGACTTCCAGTTATTTGTATCCTCAATATCAATCTCAAAAACTGAGAAGCTTCATTTCAGGAGATAAAATTCTCAACAACGCCTTAAAATAAAGAAGTCTCAAGACAATTGGGATTAACCTCCAATAAGATTCGTCTGATTAAGAATGATGATTCTATCGAGAACTTGCCAGCTTTTATTAAAAACAGGGAATGGATTTAAATAATAATCATTGAAAAACTAACCCAGTCAGGCCCGGTTTATCAATAGCAATTTATCCGTCAGTTAATGCTTAACTATCAGTTATTTTGGAAAGGTCGGTTTATCAACCACAGGATAACTTTATCCGGCAGATAAAATGGCAAATATTTATCTTTCAGTTTCAACTGGCGGATAGGTCGATATCTGGAGGTTAAGGTTTATCACATAACCTCACTTTATTCGGTAGAGTTGTTGTGTTTTAATTTCGTTGTGGTGTTGTGTCAAATTTACTTGGGTTTTGAGCGAAGTAGAAAATGGGAAGTACTAGTACTACTAAGAAGAGAGGATGCAATTTCACAGCTGAGGAGAGAAATTTGCTTCTGAAAATTGCAAATAAACATAAAAATGTAATAGAAAATAAAAAACGGATGGGGCAACCTGGAAATCAAAAGAGGAGGCTTGGATGCAGGGTAAAGCAGCAGTTCGACATTCAAGTGAATCCTCAATCAGTTCTATGATTGATAGAACAGTCTATCTTGTCATACCACTTTTCGAAGTAGTCCACTCTTTCCCTAACTGTATAAGGCATTCTTTCGTACTCAATAACTTGCCCAATATCCTCGTCCTCGCCGCTATCCAGAATATAATCATTCGGAAAATTCATATTCATCAACAACTAAAAACTCTTCAAGAAATAAAAAAAACACATAAACCTTCGGATAAACATTCACCAATAACCTAACAAAAATATTATTTCATGTGACGTGACCTTGTTCTTGTAACAACCAATGAGATTGCTTACATTCATTCGTCAGCATTGCCAACTTTCTTTATCTGTTAGTTAACAAACTATAGGATAAAAACGAGTTGATGAACCGCTTCCAAACAAACTGGAACTTTATCTGCTAGTTACTTTTATCCGACGAATACTTAACTGACGGATAATATTGGCTATTGATAAACCGGGCCTTCATGAGATAAATTTCAAAATTTTGGGCTAATTAACTCGAATTTTGTTAATGAGGGTGTGTCATATCCGATAATACAACTTTGGAAGTGTGGACCTTTGAAAGGGGTGAGGTGCACCCTAAACTGGGGGGACAAAAAGATACCAGCATTAACGTACCCATGGAAAAAATTGCCGGTTATGAAACGAAGAGTTCTTGTTCAGTCTTTCATGCACCCCTTATGGGGCAACATATTATATCAGTCTATAAATTAATATAACGGAAGTAAAAATGTGCCCAACAAAGTTATAAACAGGTAAATACTGGGTACTTTTAATAACGTCAAGAGGAGAATAATCGAATTTTCCGTTATCTATTTGAATAGTTTCCGATGCAGTACGACACATTGGAACTGTTTGTTTGAAATGTGGAAAAAATCCTTTGTTGGATTTTTCTCAGGAAATTCTAAGCAAGGCCGCAAATTAGGTGAGTACTCTCGATTTTTCGCAAAAACTTGTGGCTCCGTTATAGTTCACCGGCTCTGCAAATGGAAAATGTATAATGCACGAGCAGTCGAAAATAGAAACTCAGAGGACAATTTATTTTTGATTTCACAAAAATTTCCTTGGGTAGACTCCTAATTTGGTTAGTAGAGGTATTAGTATGATATACTTTTTCCACTACTTGCTGTGAAATTGATAATGATTTTGTCTTCTATAGCAATCTGAGAAGTTGAACTTTTCAATTTGTGGTGAATAACTTTTTTTTCTGTCAACCTAGATCAATAACGGACAAATTCAAATGTCAAGGGATATAAATTTAACAGAAACTTGTTCCTCGCACTTATTCCGCTCGGGGCAAAGCCGCTTCTGAAATAATTTTAATGCTCGGTCAATAATAATAGTCTTCACCACCTTGGTGTATATACCTACTATTGGGTAATGATCATTCTCAACTGCAAAACATATAATACTTTGATTATAAATAACTTACCTTGAATATGGAAAGATAAGAAAATCGACTTTCCAACTTATCTATGATACTCGTAATCAATCCTTTGATAGACAATGTACTAATACAGAAAGGCCAAAAATATTGCGGCTAATATTAAAACACAGGCAATTTTGAATGGCATGGAAAAATTGAAAAATGTCAACGACTAGCGACATGTAACATGACATCAACTGAGATGAACAATTTTAACATCCTGGATTTCGAGTTGAAGCGTAGCAAAGAATACCCCAACTAACAATAAGCGAAGTCCGATGTTTTGGTAACAAAAATTCATGATGTTGAGACACCGATGTTTAATGTGATAACATTTTTGAATATAGACGATATAATTGGTCAAAAAAGTGAAGTATGACAAGTATCTTATTAGAAAAATAGCTGATTTCTGAAATTCGCATACAAAAAAAGGATAGACAGTTTCGCTTCTTCGGAGCTATTCTCTAAGTGAAGTGGTTATCGCAGTTGTTAACCATAGCAACTTTGCTAACAACTTTCTATAATGACTTTAGTAACCACTTACGAAATTTTAGTATTTTCTAATACACGGTTGGCAACTGTTGTTATGAAAATATTTTGACAGCTCCAATAACCAATAAAATTTCCCTATTTTTTGTCATATGAACAATTTCACCCAATCATGTCAACATACCTATTGATTTCTTTCGATTTTGAAGTTTCAAATATTTGATATTTGGAAATGTCACGATTTGGTTGTAATTCTATAATTGGTAAAAAATTTTCTATCCGAATAACCCTCAGACATTGATAAATGCTCAAAAATTTTATGACAACTTTCTCAATCTTGTTGCTTGTAGGCAACAGACCTCCGCCTACGGCGTCTGTCTGTTTCCAAGCAGCAAGCTCTCGAAATCTGTAATAAAATTTTTCCGAACAATTATCAATGTCCTTGGGCTATTACTACTGATAACAGACAATGGGCTGTTTTCACGTTGCTATGGGTACATACCTATTGATTTATTTCGATTTTGAAGTTTCAAATATTTAATATTTGGAAATGTAACGATTTGGTTGGAATTCTATAATTGGTGAAAAATTTTCTATCCGAATAACCCTCGGACATTGATAAATTTTATGACAACTCTCTCAAGTTTGTTGCTTGTAGGCAACAGACCTCCGCCTACGGCGTCTGTCTGTTCCCAATCAACAAGCTTTCGAAATCTATCATAACATTTTTTCGAACAATTATCAATGTCCTTGGGTTATTACCACTGAAAATTTTTTGACAATCCCAAAAACCAATAAAATTTCCTCAATTTATATCATATGAACAATCTCAGCCAATAATGTCAACATTACACTGAAAACAGACCATGGGCAATTTTCACGTTACGTTGCTATGGATACATATTGATTTATGCCGATTTTGAAGTTTCGAATATTCAATATTTCGAAATGTCACGATTTAGTTGTTATACTGAAACAAAAAATTTTCTATCCGAATAACCCTCGAACATTGATAGATACTCAAAAATTTTATGACAACTTTCTCAAGCTTGTTGGTTGTAGGCAACAGACCTCCGCCTACGGCGTCGGTCTTTTTCCAATTAACAAGCTTTCGAAATCAGTCATATAATTTTTTCGAACAATTATCAATGTCCTTGGGTTATTACTACTGATAACAACATGATAACCTTCAAGACCCATACGTGAAAATGGACGTGACATCACCGCAAAATAGTTCTAATGTGCGATAAATAGGTCTAGTGGTTTCTTTGCGTTGACAGAGTAAATTATTATAAACTTCAAATATTTTTGTGATTGTTTATCTTTTCGGTTAAGCTAAATTTGAATATATAGTTTACGATCAAAATCCCTTTGAAAAAAGAATTAAAATAATTTAAAGATAAAATATATGAGATTTGTGTATTGAAAAGGTATGATGGATTCTTATTTAGACACGTACAGAAGGATTTATAAAGAATGACCAGAAATTATAATTCCCTATAACAGAGAAAATTACCTGAAATGATCAACTAAAGTTCTTCTTGTTCTACTACCTGAAGCTAAAATGTTCACATTTTCTTTTCTCTGAATTGGGTCTGGAATGTTTATATTCTCTTCATCATCCATTGGCCCTAAATCACCCATGTGTATATTAGCTTTGATACATATATTGTGCAAAACAGCATATGCATATAGAATCTTCGCTGCTTTTGGAGGCATGTATTATAATGTCGAACTCTGTGTCTTAGTAAACATCTAAATCGGCTTTTAAGAATACCAAACATCCGTCCTATGATATTTCTGGTCGTTTTATGGCACTCTGTATATGATGCTTCTGGCTCTGCATCTATTATAGGCGTCATTAACCACGGTTGTAAAGGATAACCAGAGTCTCCTAAAAGTCATAAATTTGCTCTACCTTCAAAATACTTTTGCTCCATATGTTCTCTGATCGAGGACATTTGCCATATAGCAGTCATGAGTTGACCCTGGGTAAGTGGGTAACGAGCATTTATTGAAGTTATAATTAGCTTTGAATTACCTAGCACTTGGGCATTGATACTAGCATAATATCCTTTTTTGTTATAGTAAACAGCCCTAGGGTAAATTTCATTATTCTCTGGAGGATTAATAATTGCAATGAGTACAATCTATGCATCCTATCACTCCAGGAAAATGAAATTTGTTTATGAATTCTTGGACAGTGATTCGAACTTCATCTTCTTTATTGGGAAATCTAATTTCTCTGGGAACAATATGTTCACAAATAGTTTCAGTATAAATGATCGGGAATATTTGTCGTCCGTTGTCCATCAGGTAGAAAGTGATCCAATTCATTTATAAGTTCCAAAGCTATCTCTTTATTTAGTCTAAACTAATTTTTAAATGTAATATCTGGCAATTCGAAAAGATTTCTAGAATCTCTCAAGTATCTTCTTTCGGTTCCTGAATTTTCTCTGAAAAAGTAACCATATTTATTAAAATCTTGACAAATGTGTAGCAGCACACATATGGAATGGATAAAAAGTCTATGTGTAATAAAAAGGCCATTCTTATTGATTTAAAATATTTAACTGTTCACATAAATAAATAAAAACATTCCAATAGGTGTCTGACGCAAGTGTTTTTCGTTAACAACACCTCTGGAGCAGTTGCCAGTGAACCACTTTTCATAGCCACTCGTCATTATGCATAGCAGCTCTTAAAGCGACTTCACTTGAATAGTGAATACCAATTTCGCGCTCAGCAACTGACCTTGAACATAACGACAATTTACAGTTGCTAACCATAACAACTTTGCTTAGTGAATAGCCCTGCTTGTTTGCTGATGTATTGTTCGGGCGTAGGTTAGGCTGGGGCTAGGTGTGTGGTGAGTGGGTCTATAAGGCCCTCCACTGCGACCCGCGAGAGTCTATTGTGGCTCACACGTATTCAGATTGCACCAAACAAATTCAGCTTCTAGACAAAGCCGATTAGTTTATTTGATGAATGATATTTCAGATCTGAGGGCGAGAGAAAGACCCTGCCGAACATCAGATACCTGATTCGAGCCGCGACGGGGCAGGCACAAAAGTATAATGCTCTGCTGTCTCATCATCTTCCAGACAAAGACGGCAATGCTAAATTAGCGTTATTCGGGATCCGAGCTGCTATGGAAAATAAGGCATTGGTGAGTAATTGTAAAAAAAATTCCTAACCCGTTATCTTTCGTTGCTTGACAACTATTGAATTCACTATCTAAGTATCTTGTCAGATATACCAATATTTCCGAACGATTATCGAAGAACTATATTTTTCAATTCCCAATGTCACCAAAAGGTGTGAAGGTTTCACAAATTAGAATCATCGCGTTAAAACGTTTGTTATTTTATCACGAAGTATCAATCCCGAAATTGCATGTACACACCTGACACTGTCTGTATTATTTATGAATCGTTCAACAGTAGTGAATAGTCCTTTTAATTGTCTATTACACCTTTATTACCTCTATAATTGCTTTCCCGTTTAACCTATGAGTTGTCGAATTTACATAATATATATATATATATATATATATATATATATATATATATTGCTCGTTAACTCCACTCTTTGATATTTAAACCAAATGATTTTGCCAACGACAAACCAAATTAGTACGTAGTTTGAAACATAGAATTGAACAAAATTTTCCAAAGTTATATAAAGTATAAATTGACCTGTTATGCACCAAAATAGCAATTTACATGAATCAAAGAGATTTTCACATTTCTAGTTTTTGATATGGGATAAAAAATGGGTTGTTCGGTACCAAAACAGGACTATGGTGGCTGAGTCAATTCAACTATTGATAGGTCAAATACACTGTTTGGCTGCGAGATGATGATGAACAATCTCCATTTCTTTAAATTAGAGACAAAGAGAGCTCCACCCCTCAGTATTTTTAGATGTCACACTACATCATCAGGTTTTAAAGATTTAACCTGAATAAGTCATTGGGCATTTTCCAGCCCCATCGTCCGTAGTGTAGTGAAGTGAAGGTCTAGCATTACCTCTTACTATGCGCTGGGGCGCGATCTGATTGTTGCCATGATTTCCATGCAGGCGAGTAGCTGCACTTTTGCAGATTTACTCTTGCCCATTTCTGTGCCGTTTTGTTCCACTAAGCCAATGCAGCATTGATAATAATAAGTCTGACAACCATCGGATATGATCATTTTTGGTTTTCCCAAAAAACCTGCGACACCACAAGAGAGTCCTTCTGAGGTAATATCAACAAGGTGTGCTCTCCTCTAGTGATGGAACTCATTGATTTGATCTGATTTTTGTGATGGAACGTTCTTAAAGAAGCTTGCAGAGTCTTCAGGTGGATGTTGTGGGAAGAACTTCGGAAGGTGGAGTTTCATTGGGGATTTATGAGAGAGAAGGAGCTGCTAGATTCGTGAGCTACTCTTGGAAATATCTTTGTTGTGCAATATAAGAAGCTTGATGATTTTTTTCCTACCAATAAAAATTCTCAGGATCAGTAGTTTTTTCGAAGGTATTTTGGGTTGTCCGCAAGAATGTGAAACCTTTACTAGTTCCAGACTTTTCATGTGCCTATTCAAGCGGTAGCATCCTGTCAATTCTCTAATTGCCGTCCCACGCTAACTTATGCATTTTCTTGATTTTTGTGCAGGATTGATAGCAGAGTATCTCAGTGGACCTTAAGATTATAAATCTTGGAAAAAGGGAATTGGCTAGGTTCAGCAAAGGATCCTAGACATGTTTAATCGTGGTTTACTCAATAATAAAATATTCGAAGGACCACCCTGTAAACAGGGAAAGCGTGCTTAAACAAAAATCTAATGATGCTTACAATTAAATATATTTCTCGATCAAATTAAGTTGAGATTGAGATATAAATAAACCTGAAGGGTTTGTTATGCACTGGATAGCGGAACAAAAGAATGCAACTAGAGGTTGCTCCTTCACAGTAAGTAAAACATGTGAAATTTAATCAAATTGACACATATTCATAAATAGTTCAGAGTTGGCGTCGAAACGCGCACATGCCGGCTTGAAACATTAAGCGCGAACACAAACATATTATGATAACAATTATATACAGATATAGAGACAAACTAGGTACCATAGTGTGAATTATTCAAATAGTAAGACAATATAAGAGTCCAAGCGACTTTTAGTATAGCTATAAGTGATAAATTTTCATGAACCAAGCAACGCCGTGGAGAACTTCCATTAACGGCAGGTTACTTTGCCGCGCTTTCGGCAAAAGTGATTTGTATCGATAGCGGGTTAAAGTACGCACTATAAACACTAACACTGGCTTTAATTGCTATAACTATAAATTATTTTAAATTCATGAGGTATGGAAAGATGGCGTTTTATCACAATAACACATAAGATGTTTCCAGGTCAAAGGCTCAAGGAACAGAGAGAGATTTTTAGGGAACTTAAGGCGAGGGTGGGCACGTTGCTCTTCGAGTTTCTCGGGATAAGCGACGATTACCGAAATTTGAAAAAAGGGGTTTGAAACTTTAGCGCTAAACTAGGATGGTTTGAATATACAGGGGAGCATCGGAGGAAAATTGAAAGAAGCGAACGGCGCCACATGATGATAAAATAACTGATTTTAACAAATTTATCCGGCGAAAATTCCCCAGAAGTAGATATGTTCGATTGTCTCATGCCCACTGTATTTTTCCAATGGTCCAATTTTTTGGTCGATCTGCCTTTGGCCTTTTTTCAATTAGGCAAAACTTCATTTGGCATACGGGAAACCGAATGTCTAGATGTAGATTCCTATTTCTGTTGTTAAATCAATCCACTCAAAACACACAAAAATAATTATGTAAATGGCCACTGATTGTTTTTGTATACAAAGCTTTATTTTTCTGTTTCAGTTATCATAATATGCGTGAATTCGATTTTTAATTGGAAAACGAATATTAAAATCCTTTTATACCATTGATATTGGCGAAAACCAATTTTCCCTTACTACAGAAATAAGTTACGCTCGAAGAATCAAAAACCTGCCGGTGTGAACGTTTGGAATTTCGGTTGATCATTGGGAGATTTACACTTCGTAGATTTCAAAAGAGAATTTTAATTTTCAATAAAATTAGCTTCTTTCTCAATCGAATAGAATGCTTTTGCCCTCAGGTAAGAGGAAACGAGGGGTATGAGGATTCAACTACTTCTCAGTTAGGTTTATTCAAATTCAATTGCATAACAATCTAGCGGTTGCCGATAAAATAAAAGCACCACTAGTACAGAAGAAGTGTAAGCCAATTCTGAGTGTTTATTTTGAGTGAAATATACTTCTCGAATATTGTTTTGTTCTTGCTTTCCTTGCCACTTCAAGAGGTTTGGAAATTGATGTATGATGTAAGCTCTTGGAAATACGCTGCTTGAATTATATTTACACATTAGGAAATAATTTTGCAGGAATAACGAATATATTGGATAATTTATTATAATTATTATGTGGATATTTTATAAGAAAACCATACGCTTGTACTTGATATCTCACTAAGTATGACTCCAAATCTGGCTGGCGCTTTTATTTGAATTGTGGAAGCTCGGGATACGGGTAAGCCCATCGGGTAGATATGCTGAAAAACCGGATGTATAGTGGACGTAATATTTTTAATGCAGCTATCTAATCGTATATCCCCTTCAAGTTATATTGTGGACTATGACGGTATCGTATCGAATTAAAGTCGAACAAAGAGCTGACAACTTTAAGTTCGCACAATATCCATTACGGCAAGTATATCTATTACACTGCTCAGCAGCTCAGCTAACGCTCAAATTTTAAGAGAGTGAATATCTGATGTATTGAGTTTTTGTTTTCGTGAAACTAGGGAAATGACAAGTTCAAGTGTTAGAATTAGTATTAAGCAAGAGAAATCGGTTCGAGTAGTCGTGACTGATATAGATGATGTTGATTTTTTGTCAAATCATAAATATTTCAACCTCAATTTGAACGATACATTATTATTCATTCATGAATTGATAACTTCTCCAAATATGGAGAACACATTCGATAATTACAAAACAGGGAAAAGTTCGTTTTTTTAATTCTGGGTTCGATGAATATGAATGGTTTACGGGTAGCGGGACGAATGAGATTGTTTCCAATTGTAGGTATAAAAATAGGTATGAGAAAATGTGTACTTTCCAGTCTTCAAATTTATCTGTCTCCACGATCCGATACTGCTTACGATACACTCTGATTCTTACTGGAGACGGGGGAATATTTTGCTCATATACACCATAAGAAGGTCCCTCAAGTATTGCATTCACTTTAGCGAGAAAATGAGGAATCGAGATTTCACAAGCGAAAGAGTTCCCCTACTGAGCTCACGTGGGCATGTTTAATGTTTTTTTTTGTGTTCGTCATATCTTTGTTCATACAAGGATAATTTTTTCGCAGGTCCACACTCACTTTTTTTGGTTCCATAGACCCGCATAATTTTTAAGAACATTTTTTGACAGTTCCAAGAACCAATCAAATTTCCTCATTTTTTATCATATGAACAATTTCACCTAATCATGTCAACATTACACTGAAAATTTTTTGACAATTCCAAAAACCAATCAAATTTCC
>CAJUYI010000063.1:176400-189721 GCA_910591695.1 Galerucella pusilla
CCTACACACTCACCCTCCCTACTCTACAGATACAGATACAGATACCAGATCAGTTCATTCGCTCTACTAAGTGGTGGTGCGTTCTCTTCCTCAAGCTGCTTTCGATCTTTGATGACAATCTCGAAGTTCTTGCGAAATATATATTTGGTAGTCATGTGGTCTGTTGGCATTTGGAAAATGTCATCATCCACATGTCTTATCTCTGTGTGTCCTCTCCCATTTGCCACGTCATGGTCTGATGCTTTTTTCAGTCGGGTTAGTGCTGCCCTTGCTCTGCACATTATGACACAATGTAGCGGAGGAAGGTTTAGCATTGTCTCCAGCGCCGATGTAGGAGTAGTCCTTATTGCCCCTGTAATGCCAATGCATGCAAGTCTTGCATACTTTTACTTCGTGGAGTCCTCCCATATTACTCTTATAAATGAAACTAAATGTTTTTAATTTATTCTAGTTTTCAATGAAAAAAGAGACTCTCTATTCGTCCAGATGTTCGGAACACCTGGAGCACCAATATTTGTATCTTCTATCTTCTTCCATTCATATAATATACTGAGACAATCACTAGATAGGTCACTGTTTGGTCTAATCAAAATATCAAACATCAGCTAGGCATCATATCAAATGTATCAATGATATCAATATTGAAATGATTATCAATAGGTCAGTAATCAAATTATTGGTTTAGTGAGTTAGTAAGTGAGTAAGTTTATTAGCTTAGTTAATGTATAAGTGGGTGTTTTAAAATCGACTGTATACAATTTGAACTGGGAATTTGAACGATTTTGTTCAAGCTGCGGTCCTTTGCAAGTACTACTTCAAGTAGTGTATTTAACTGAACTTTAAGACGATTTAACTTAACAAATCTGGGATGTTCTCAGTATTACTCAGAGAAATTCACAATTTTTATTTGGAATTTTGAGTAAACTTAGTTTTGCTTGAAAATATTGAAAAAATCACAGTTTTAGTGAAATTTGCAGTTTTAACCAAAAAATCTCCTTTTTAACTGAAAATTATAAAAAAATTAGTTAAACTGAGATTTGGAGTAAGTTTACAATTTTATTAGGATATTCCAGAAAAACTATTAAATACAGTAAAATTAACGATAAGTTGGATGATTTTGAAAATTCACAGTATCAACGACATTCTAAAAAATTCACAATCTTAATATATTTCATAATCTACCTACTGTTTTCTGTTCTCATGAAACAAATTCGAAAACTCCACTAAACTGAAAATTTTGAGTAACAGTAACAGCTTTATTTAAGAATTTCCAAAAAAAAATTGGGAATATTTGAACTGGAAATTTTGAATGGATATAGTGTTTTTATGGAAATCTCACTTACACATTTCAATAAAATTCAGTTTTAATTGGAAATTCAAATCATAGTAATTCAACCCAAGAATTTCAATAAAATTATTTGTTTTAACTAAAAATTTCAAGGAAATTGGGAGTTTTATGGAAACTCGCAACTTTCACTTGGCTTTTACACAAAATTCAATGTAAGTTTCTAATAAAATTCCGAAGAAAACTTCTAACTTTTCAAAAAACTTGGAGAGTTCATAATTTTAACTAAAAACTTTGAGAAAATCTACAATTCCAAGGAGTTGACAGTTTAACTGAATTTCACAATAACTCCAACTCAAAATTTCAGAGAAATCTAGTCTTAACCTGTAATTTGGTTTATAATTCTTTCAGGATATTTCAAAAAACCTGCAGTGCCATTCAAAACTGGGAATGAAATACACTAAAATCAACCCCATAAGTTTCAAAAACTCACAGTATCAATTTTCCACAATTTTAAGAAATTCCACAATCCACTGTTTTCATGAAAAGAATTCGAAAAATTCACTAAACTGGAATTTCTTATTAGATTCACAGCTTTAATTGAGAATTTGAAGAAAACATTTTAACTGGAAATATTTTGAATGGATATACAGTGTTTTTATTGGAAATCTCACATTTCAATAAAATCCACAGTTTTACTTGGAACTTCCAACAAAGTAATTCAACCTGAAAATTTCAATAGAATTCTGTGTTTCAACAAACATTTCAAGTAAATTAGGAGTTTAAAGGAAACTTGAAGATTGCACTTGGAATTTAAATAAAATTCAGTAAGTTTCAAATAAAATTCCAAAGAAAACTTATAATTTCCCAAAAAACTATCCTATCCTTTAAAATTCACAGTTTTGGAAAATTTTATAACTCACCGTTTTTATGGAAAAAAATTGGGAAAATTCAATAAACAAAATTTTCAGGAGTTTTTATTGAAAGTATTCTCAATGTCACCTAGGTACCTATACATTTTCATGAAATTTATAGCTTTAATTGGAAATTTCAACAAAGTTATCAAGAAATTCAATAGGAATTATTTTTCCCACTAGAAATTTCAAGGAAATTAGGAGTTTCATGAAAACTCGAAACTTTCACTTGGAATTTAAATAAAATTCGGTGAAAGTTTCCAATAAAATATCAAAAAACACTTCCTTTTTTTCCAAAAACCATTTTAATCAAAAACTTTTAGAAAATATACAATTTTCCAGAAGTTAACAAGTCGACTAATTTCACAGTCTTAACTGAAAATTTCAGAGAAATCTGTCACCATTTTTTTTCCTGGGAAATTCAACAATTCTCAGTTTCATCTAGAAATTCTAATGAAATCAATGGTTTCATTCATATTAATTACATTTTAACTTCTTTTCTACGCTTCCCTTATTCCAAAACAGTAGCTATAGCTTTTACATGGGGAGGGTTTTGGTTTTTTTCATCTGATAGGTTTAGAAGGGGAAAGCTTTATTGGAGGCGCCGCCTGAGGCAAAAAAAATCGAGTGCCACGACCTAAAGCAATTTTTCAAGTTCAAGAAATAATGTTAAGTTTTTTTTTTAACTATCTGTTTGACTTGGATACATCTGAAAGTATTTTTAAACATCGTTTTTCGTTTTGCCCCCTACTGCTGAAATTATTACAACCATGTTTATATATTTTTTGCTCTTGCAAGTTCGTCAGATTTTTAATTGCCAGCGATTCCTTTGTGACCTGGGACCCATCCAGTGTTACACTGTTCCGAGTCGCCAGTCTTCTAGCCAATCCGTTCCCTGTATTCGCTCATACAGGTTTTTTACTTGTTGGTTGTAGAAGTCTTCTGGAGTCATTTGGGGTCTTCCATTTAGTTTTCACCTCCCGTGGTCCAGTGTCTCACAGTTGCATAATATGTGCAGAGTGTCCTTTTTGCATCTCCTGCATGTGAGGTCTGTGAGAAAGTGTCCCGTAAGAAGCCCCGTTATGGTGCGTAGTTTGTTCCTGCTCATTGAGAGCAGTTCTTTTGCTTCTTTTTCTGATGGTTCTTCCATAAATTCCTTCCCATGGTTTGGGCGTATTCTTCCAGAGTTGTATGGATTGTTCTTTTACCCATCCTTTTAACCATGCCTTAGTGGAGCATCTGGGGATGCCCACAGATGGTTCGGGTTCGTTCATCAGTGTTGACGATCTTGCTCTTGCAAGTTCGTCAGATTTTTCATTGCCAGCGATTCCTTTGTGACCTGGGACCCATCCAGTGTTACACTGTTTCGAGTCGCCAGTCTTCTATCAGTTCTTCGCCGCATTCCCATACCAGCCGAGATGTTACCTGTATATTAATTTGGGAGCATCTATTTTATGAAGTGATAGATAATTGGAAATTAAAGCTTTTTTTAAAACAGAAAATCTTTCTCACAAAAGTAAATTTAACCTCTTCAGCTAAATTATTCCCAATTGTAGAGGAATCTATTTCTATTGCCACATCCCGATAAATACACATATTGAAGCAGTATACTGATAAAAAATTATTGTACCTTCATTATATTTTCTATGGGGAGGGTTTGAACACCCAAAACCCCGCCTTATATACGTCCCTGTTCCAAAATTAAAAAAATCTTCACATTAAATGATATAAATCGTGTTGTCAAATGTAAAAATATTCTATTGTATATGTCTGCTTTTTCAAATAATTGTATCAATAAAATAGACACACTGGAGCAATACGAACACATTTTGGAATCTTAATTCTATTGTCACCAATGATGCGTTTTCATCCTATAAGAGTTTTTTATTGAAACTCATGGATCTCTGGGGCCGTTCATTTCAGAAACCTACTACGTAGGGAGAACCATTCATCTTCCCAAAATCCTCTGATCGAATTAATTGTTTTCAATGTTCTGCTGAATGTTCGTTCGTTTTTGTCTAAATCACTATCGGCAATCTCCAACTATTATACCCGTCCAAAGGGTATCCAGGGTAGGAGGGTGGGTGACAAATAACAATTTGTGTCCGAACGTAGTAAATAACACTCACCGGATGGGTGACATTTATTGGATACTTTCTTTTCATGAACTTCGTGCGTTTGTACCAAACTTAGAATATAAATTTCCAGAGTTTAGGTATATTCAGTGGGTAGAGTGCCTAACTTACAAATGGAAAAATAATATATCGACGAAATTAACCTTGTTCCAAGTTTCATGGCGGTTATAATCGTTGAGATGTCACAAGCTCATTAACAAATTACACATTTATTTATTACCATCATTACCAAAGGGTTTTCGATAATATAGAAGTCATTTTGTTAACAGTTTTGGCAAGTGGTGAAGATATTATAGTCTAAGAGCTAATAACACTTCACCACTTCACTACATTTGGATAATATTTGGAAATATACAGAATGTCCCAATTATCTGTTTCTTATCAAAGTTATATTCGGTCCTATGTTTTCCATGCCTACATACAGAGTGCTCGAATTTTCTTGAAATATAATACCAATATCTATAGCCCGAGAGTATGTATGTATGTATGTGTGTTTTTTGGGGTGACATTCACTGAGACCTAAAAGATCTATTGTGCCTCCTTACTTCTACCCAGTTTCTGAGGGGAGTCTCAGAAACTAGTAGTTCCTTTAGTCCTATTTCCCGGAGGAGTTTTAGGATGTCTGCAGGCTTCAACTTATGCAAATGTTCCTCTTTTATCCAGTAATCTCCCAGGTGCTGTGCTCTAGGATTCTAAAGTGCTGTGCAGTTGGAAAGTATGTGGATGGAGGTTTCTTCTTCCACCAAGAGTAAGGGCTAGGTCCTTTTTTCCGATATAGATAGAAAACGAATTTCAGTGATTGCCAAATTTGTGACTTTCCAGGAACAAATACTCTTTATAGACAACAGTCACTAGTTCTCCATTGCTCTGTGACTGGATGTGAGCGAAGCCGATAGAATATATTGTAGTGTGTGAGAGAGTTCAAAATTATTCTGATCATTTTTTAAACGATACTGACAGCCAATCGTGATGAGAAAAAAATTAAAATCGACCAATAGCATCAAAATTACACTGATAATTTGTTAATAGCAAATTACATCTAAAATTCCACACATGTGAATTTTACCCAATCAGATCGTGTATTTCTGACAGATCACCATCGCAACGGATTAATTTCAGTGGAAATGTTTTCCTCGTGGGTACCCAACAGCGAATTATGCTGGAAAGTTTTCTAACGTTTATAATGACATAATATTTTCTTTGACAATCTAATTTTTATTTGTTCACATGATAATTTTGATTCATTTCAACTACAAGCTTAGATGTTTTTTAAATTCCTTGGATCATTATGATTAATGTTTATATTAAAAACGCAATTATTATACACTTTGGCAGAATGATGAAGACGAAAATTGATGTTTTTGGAAATGAACACATTTGGTGTGGAATTCTCTTATCCAATACCACACGAGGTCAAATTAAATCCGGAAATTTTTTCTCACTCATGAATATTTTTAGGAAATTATCCTTCGTCTTCGACTCGGGATAATTTTCGAAATATTCATCAGCTCGGAAAAATTTCCGGAAATAATTTGACCTCTAGTGGTATTACTAGTGATAATTTCTCCACGCTGTTTGATGGGATCTTCGTTTGAATGAATGCGTAAGCCATTGAGTACCGGACATCTGTCAGTGTCATTTTTATTTGACATGTCAGTTTACATGTTCAATAAAGATACTTGCTTTACAGTCTGATAAGTAGTTTAAGAAATAATCACTCCGACTTATATTCGGGGTAATAATTTTTTTCAAATAATTTTAACTAGATTAGCACTCATCTTTATTGCTATTAGGAAATCCCACTCGTGGACTTCGTCCACTCGTGAGATTTCATAGCAACAAAGATTCGTGCATCTAGTTTAAATTATCAAAAAATTACCACCACTTGTGTAATTACTGTTGAAAATATTAATTATTTTTCTTCAAACGTCATAAACTGGTATCTTATTCGACGCCTCTCAAGGATACTAGTGTCATTACGGGACCGTTATATTCCAAAGGAAGTGTAATTTTTACAGTTCTTTGAATGCTTCTGACGGAGCCGGCCGTTATATGATAATATAGCGGATCCGTTTCGGGCTAACCAAATTTTTGTTTAACGGCTCCGTTATATATGACATATTCAAACTAAAACATAATCAGTGCTTAACGACTGGTTAAATTGGCATTATTGTCAAGCTGTTGGAAATTCTTGATAATAGAAGCTTTATTATATTGTCTGGGATTACTGTTGAAAATACTTAAAAGGTGAATAAACATTATTAATATCTCTTTCTCATTAAAATAAGATCTTCATATTCCATAAAATATTTTTTTTTTAATGTAACAGTTCATTCAAACATTTTTTAATGTTATGAACATTAACTTTGAAATAAATTATCAAATTGAATACAATAATAAAGTAAAACAGCTTAATCAAAGTTATTTGATTCCTCGCTGCCAGTTTTTTTTTTGTATCATTTTCAAAAATGGATACAGACATATCTTTTTAATCGGATGAAATTTATGGAGAAGAGGAACCAAGATATCGAAGAATTCGATTCATAAGGAATTAATGTCTTTGAGAAATATGACGATGTTGATTTCAAGGCCAGAATTCGTTTGTATTACATTTTATTGAAAAAATTGGTAAGTATCTGGAGCCAAAAGTTCCTAGCTTCTCTTCCACAATTTTCATTTCTCATATGAAGTTTACAACTGCTTGACATATCTGGGCTGACATATCTCTCCCAAGCTTCTCGTTTCTTCTTGATTAGTAAATTTTCTTCCCAGGTTTCTTTTTTTTTGTAAAGCTGGAGAATTTGGGGAAAAGGATAAGGTTATGGGAAAAATGGGAATTCCCTCAGACACATTGATACTTTTTGGTAAATTTCGCATGTTTGCCATAACGAAGGTATATTATCATAAGTTAGAATATTCACACTTGAAACCAATTTAATTCTGAATCTGAATCTAAATATTGGAAAGTTTATTAAATTGATGAAGTTCTCGTATTCTCTAACTATAATCAGTTATAGGTTATATATTTCAATAGGGATGAAAACAAAATTTTCAAATGATATCCTCTATCTACTAATACTACTTCTACTACTACCACTAAATGTGCAGGCGAGCCTTGACCTAGACAAACTCAAGCGTTCTGGCACTGAGTCCACTGGCGGGCCCATTGTGCCATTCCTGCTACCTAGACATCCATGAAGCCGAGCCATTAAATGAAGGCCACAACCATTTTCAGTGGATGCCTGCTTGTGTCTCCAGGGGCCATAACAGGGACTCCGAAGATTCGCCGGCGTAGTGCAGCCCAGTGTGGACACTCTAAGAGAACATGGACTGAGCGAGGTGCTGGTTCCTCAGCCACTTTCTCGTCACCTTGCGTATTGTTTGTTTTGTTAGGCCCAGGGTCGGGCCCGGGCCGCAGAAAGGAGCTGCCGCCCCTTCCGCAGCCAGTGTTTCCGCCATTTCAATGCCTTCCAAACCAGAGTGGGCCGGAATCCATTCTAGCCGCACTGCGTTCCGACTTCCAAGATCAGCAAGTCGTTCTCGACATTCGTCAGCAAGTCCTGTCTAAATGTTACACAGAATTTTTTTATATCCTAATTTTCTCAACACCTTGAATACTTTCGATTTGACGATTTTCAAAAACAATTGTTTACTAGCCATAACTATGAGATGAAACTTTATGTAAAATAACAACATAAATATTTTATCCAACTGCGAACTCACGTGTATATGATTGTAATCTCCAGAAATATGATATCAAACCACTTACTATTTCTCCATGTATCAAACAAACACAAACAGTTTGAAGTTGAAGTGGGATTGACACTAACATTACATATACAGATTTAGTTACCGGAACAACGTTGCCATAGTGTGTCCGCTCGTTTTGTAACGATGTCGTTTATCCCGTCTGGTTAAGTTGTGAATACCAACTGTTATATCACTGGTCTGTGTACCAACCAAACGAAGCCATTGCCGGGACAGGACCGTTATCGAAACGGCTCCGTTTTTAGAAAGATATTGCCAATTGCAATACCGCATACGGTGCGGTATTTATGTAGCGCTATTTCAATAACGGTCTACCTAAAGTTTATTTGGAAATAAGAGCCATTGCCATCACCATAATTCAATAACGTAGCGCTGCGTTATATATGGGAAGAGACATAACCTGTCTTTTTCTGTGTATACTTATGAAGAAAATCAAAAACCAAACAACCTCACCATTTGCATATTTTAAACGCAAACCACTGAACAAACTAAGCATTATATAAACAATAAACACAATGATAAACAAAAACATCAACCTCAAAAATCAGATGCGATTTGTTCTATTTTGTTAACTGCGCAGGACAATTATGTGCCGTATTTACAATAAAGGCCCATCCCCAATCAATTTAGTGTCGAAGTGGCACTTCGGCACGCGTGCTGGGACAATGACGTTTGAAAGTAAGTATCCTCAATTCAATTTCATGCTGACATGCGCGCCGACTTGGAAGTGGAAGCTTGCAAGCTGCAAGCTTTTTCGGTGCGTGCCGAATTGTGTCATGCGCATTTAATCACCCTATTTTATTCTATTATCTTCGTAAACAAACATACATTATTCTCTAATATCGTAATTATATTAATTTGTTGTCTTTGATAAGTAGTAACTGCTTTTATTTACAAGAATAATCACAGGCTGAACTTTTTATTTACCTTGTTACCTTAAAATAACAATGAAAATGCGCATGTGCGATAACATTCAGGCAGACTGAATTGACAGGATTGAGGATGGATATCCGTTCCGCAGCACGCGTGCTGAAGTGCCACTTCGCTAGCAGATTGATTGAGGATGTAGCCTAACTCTAAACGATATGTGTGATGCCTTTTGGCTGAAATATTATTTATTAATTATTTAAATTATTATTATGGTATATTATGAATAAAGACATAAATTCCCTTGAAGCTAATTTCTATAAAGCATGAATCGTTGACCAATATGAAAAGAGAAAGGTCTCACGTAGGATGTCAAGTTCAGAGCGTGAAATAAAAATAAACAGAATTGTTTTATGTTTACAAAACGCTGAACTTGACTCGTCGTATAAATATGTTAACGAAAGTGTTTTAACATTCATTCTAAATTATTCTAAAGTATTCTAAATCATTCTAATCAATTCTAATTCATTACTTAATATTCTAATTAGTACTAGTAATAAGTGGGTTAATGTATAATAGTAAAGTAAGGTAATAAAGAGAACATGACCCAGTGATTCCAGTAGTTGTTTTTAATTCCTGTGAGATGACACACCAAGTGACCAGCAACACCACCTAGTCAGAGGCCCTTCCACACTTCTAATGCACCAAGTATCCATAGTAGGATACATACATTACATATGTAACCATAAATTACGCGAAGCGCTAACATTATTAGCGTTCGAGACGTGAAGGAGTGAATCGCGCATTCAATAATTACTGCAGACCATTTTTAAACAACCAATATCTCTCTATCTCTGAATACTGGTGTAAGCGTATAAACATATTATTTTTAATATTTGTTTCGATGGATGCCAAGCAAGTACGTATCCACGATTAGTGGCACAGTGGAATAAGTTAAAAATACAATCTTGTTATCTTAATTAAGAAATTGGTTACCTTTTATTGTGTTATCTCTAATAAAATTAATCACGTTTGAATGGAATGATATGCGGGGAATGAGATACTTCACGTGCTTTGCATGGATTGTCTTTCCACACTTAGCATAAAACAATACTTATTCTTCTAACAGACTATCACAATGTGCGTGTAGAAATTTAGTAACTTGTGTTTCATACAGAAACTGATAACTGTAAGAATGGGACCAAATAGGTTAACTAGGAAAGTAATGGAGATTGGAAAACCGATCAAAAAACAAAGTTGTAGGCCTAGAAGGAAATGGTTAGACCAAATACAAGAGATAGGTTTGGAAAGAGGAAAGACCATAGCAGAAATGAATAACCTAGCAAAAGACAGAAAGGCATGGAAGGAATCGGTACAGGACATGAAATCCACATCCGACGCCTGAAAGTGCAGAAGGAACAAGAGAAGAAGAAGAAGTGTTCCATACATTTTATATGTGAAGAAAAAATACTTGGGTATTTTTTCGACTATCCTAATCCAACCAGCTTTAAATATAATTATTTTCCAAAATATACACCAAACATCAGATTGAATTTATGATTTTAAACATTTTATGAAGAAATTTTTGGGTGAATAAAAATATACAAAGCATCTATTTATCTCTAGAATCTATATAAGTAATTTTTTCCAAGATAAAATAAACAACTCACTAAGTGGCAAATGAAAACAAACTACTTGCTTATATAAAACGAAATTGCATAATAACTTTTTTTATTGAAGAATTTTGTGTAGTTCCGAGCAATATGCAAACAAATACTTTTTTAAAGGAAAGCAGGATATATGCGTAACTAATATACCATACGATGAAGTTAAAATAAAAAATGCGAGAGAAAGATTGGATTGAAGTGTATTTATGGGTGTAAATCGCTATAAGTCTCTGTAAAATAGGAATTTATGCTAAAACGCAAACAATTATTTGTGAAAAACTTCACAACTGACTGTTGTTCCACAGGGTTCCGTTTTGGGACCCCTATATTCAACAATAAGTAATAAAAACCTTGAATAATCTTAACTGTATTGAGGATAACTAGTTTTCATTCTCATCGAGGTCGTAAGACATTGGAATTTCTGTCCTCGAGTCAACCTTTTATCTTTCAAGTTAAACACTCATTAAACCGTTCCTTACGACTTTTTAAGATACAGTGTATATATTATGTGAACAAATGTCCCTAGTAATTGTAGGATCAGATTCAAAACAGTATCTGGTACTACAAATTTCACGCAAGTGGCGGATCTAGACCAATAAAAATTAGAATCGCTGAACGCGAAAAATACATTGAAAAAGGACATTATATAAGTCAGATATTCGTAAATTTCTTCAGGAAAAAGATCATACATATACCAAAAATTTTATCCATTAATTGGGTTTCCATAATTTTTTCAATGTTAACTATAAGCGAATTCTCCTTTATAAATAGACACTGAGCTTGAAATTTCTATGTAGAGTTTAACTTTGAAGTATCAAGGAAATATAAATGTGTAGATGTCTCCGGAACGTGCACTCCACTAGGTTCCATTTCTAGTAGACTGTAATCATCACCCAATATATTTATCCATCCGTAATTATTTTTGTTAAAGACATAACAATTTTTCCCAACATTGTTGTTCCATTCCCATCCAAAACAAATCAAATAATGGATACAGAGGAGACATACAGAAGAAAATACACACTGCCCGAGATTTGAAAATAAGGATACAGTTGTCATGGAAAATCGGAAAACTTGATAAATAAATACAAGTCAAAACTTATTCAAGAACACCAAAAATTAGATTCAGTTAACGTTTGCGTAAGTAATTAAGCTTCTTGCGGCTCGAAAAGAAAAATATTAGAAATAATGGAACTTAAAGGGTGACAGTTTACCAACATTGGAAAACGTTCACATTCAAAATATTTGCACGGTATAAGTGTTTTCCTGAGCAGCTTTTTATTTTCCTCCGGCTCGTAGGTTTTCCGGAGAAATTCGATTCGGCTTTTATAGCATCAATACATAAAATAGCACTTCCAGGATTAGCCAGGTAGGTCGTACGAAAATTGAGATAACCTCTCTGAAAATATTTAGAGACAGAAATTACAAGAGTTTGTCGATGTTTGGAATGTTTCTTGTTTTCTGGAATGAAATCTACAGAAAATGTTTTTCATGCTAACATTTTCGATTTTGTTGGAAACTGTGACTAACTAAATCATTTAAAGCCCTCCAATTTAAGAAAAAAAATGTATAGCAATATTTCTCGTAACCCTCTTCAATTCAGGTGGAACTTGCAGTTCTGATAATGCTGCATCATTTTCCAAGTTATTCCATAGGTTTTATATCGGGTTATTGATTCAATGGAATCACGCTTTTCCAATCATTTTTGGAAATGTACATTATTTTGGTATTGCCCCCATCGCACGCTCCATTTTGTTGTAGCCAAATACTGTTGTTTGGGTTATTTTGCTATCGTCTGGAAGTTCCAGATGATGAAATTTGGAAAGAAATTATTATTTTAATAGTGCATATAGTATATTATATTATTATAGTATATTTACTGCTTTCTTGTCCCACACCTCCGCGTCATACAGCATACTCTGCTCTACCGTCCTACCAATTACCCTCCTCTTCCACTCTCCCGGTCCTTTCACGTTACCCATTAATCTCCCCAGCCATGCCGCCCTTACTTTTGCCTTCCGTGCAGCTTTCAACATATGAGTTTTGAAGGATAATTGGCTATCCAACCACGTCCCTAGATATTTCACCGCTTCCTACATCCGAATTTTCTTTCCCTTCACCATCACCCCCACTTCTCTTGCCTTGCTCCGCCCCGTTGCTCCTTGCTTGGCTAATTCATCGACCTTTTCATTGCCTATTATTCCTTGGTGACCTGGTACCCAAGCTAGGGTCACTCTGTTACAACTACCTAGTCTGTTGAGTGCCTTGCGAAACTTATAATCAAATTGGTTTTTGGAGAGGTTAAGTTTCTAAGAACAAGTGCTAGTGTTTCATCAATAAAAATCCCAACCCCGCGTAACTGGGAAGTGCAATCCAATGACTGTCATAGCATATACCAAGAGAAGTAGTTGTTGCTTCTTAGTGAACGGTCTACTTTTTGGAAAGTATTTTTCAAAACCTTTGTAAGGCGTACTTAACTTTTACCTTTGACATCTATTGATAAATCGCTTCACCAAAATGGAGCTTTTCTATAGAAAACTTTAATTAGGTAAATAATCGAAACACTGTTTCGTATAGTTGATTGACTTATAAAAATAATTTGTATATCAAGCTCAAGCTAAAATTTAGGTCTTTCGGTCAAATTATTCTCATTTTCCAATTTTACGAGGGATGTTTAAAACTGAA
>CAJUYI010000063.1:190121-217561 GCA_910591695.1 Galerucella pusilla
TAAACCGATTATTTTCTCCTGTTTGTTCCATCTGTATCCATTATTTGATTTGTTTTGAATGGGAATTGAACTACGATGTTGGAAAAAATTAGATTTTTAACAAAAATTATCAAGTAGGAATGGACAAATATGTTGTGTGATGATTACAGTCTACTGGGAATGGGAACTAGTGAAATGCATGTTTCGGAAACACCTCCACATTTACTCTTGATACTTTCAAATTTAACTCTACATAGAAATGTCAAGCTCAGTATTCATAAAAATGAATTATCTAACAGTTAACATTAAAAAAACCAAATTAATGGATCAAATTTTTGGTTTTCAGTATTTAAGACGTGTATGTGTATGTTTCTATGATGCCCTCTTCCCAAAGAAATTTACAAATATCTGACTTTCAGAATGCCCTCTTTTAATGTACTTTTTGTGTTCATTTATTCTAATGTCCATTGATCCAGATGTGCCACTTGCGTAAAACTTTTAATACCAGATACTGTTCTGAATCTCATTCTACAATAACCTGTAGCATTTGTTCACATATATTATATTCACTGTATCTTCCAATATTAAGGTAACATTCTACGATTTCAACAAATCCAATTGAATTCCTTTTGCTGATTAATGAGCCAGTTGGTAGGGGTCATCTAGGACCAAAAGGACAAGTAATTAGCGATACGGCTTATTTTTTCTTCATAAGTACCATAAAGTAAGTAGATTAATATAAAAAAAAGTTTATCAGTCTATCGATTTCCCAAATAAAAAAAAAATCACTTGTTTTCGAAATTCCTCAATATTGCGCGCTGCAGGATAGGTAAAGAGAAATAAAAAATTCCAATGTGTAGGGGACGTGTTTCGAAATAAAAAAGGTCCTTTGCGTTTTTTTCGTCCAAGCAATGGTTTGTCCGCGCGACTCTGCTGCACGGCGGAAAACCCAGGGTAGGGGATTTCTGAAGGCGCGAGGGTGCTGCCACATAGAGAGTCCTTTCAGTACTAAAATTTCTAATTAAGTGAGAACTGTAATGCCGTTAGTGGTAGTTGCAGATTATTCCACATATTTTATCAGCGCTGACTTCCTAACGTGTTATCCATGATCCTAACTCCTAACCTAACAAGTCTGACAGTTGCAGATCAACGTTTTACAACGTGTTTCGTGAGTTTGTCCGGTTTTCGTTTCTAAAAACTATTTTGCTCATTTGTGTGTGTGTTGAGTATTCGTAGTTGGTTTTTATTGTTTATAGTGGGACTTTTATTTCAAAAGACAATATCGAGAATATGTATTGTGGAAGACTGTAATGTGAGGTGCATCCGGTGAGCTCTATTTTTATGAAAAAACATGTTTCATACAATAAAAATCACAGAGGTAGTTATTCTTTCATACCGCGTTGAACTTCCCAGCATTGTTGTTGAATATTTATTTTTCTTCATGTTTGTCATTGAAATATGTGAAAAACGTTTCATTCATTATATGGTCCATTTTTTGACATTTCATTTAATTTTACTTGACTATTTGATTGTTATTATTGTAATATCAATTTAATGTTGAGTAACTTCAAATGAAATATCAAAAAGTGGACCATAAATGTCATTTTGCAATAGAAGTGGAGTTACAGTAATTTTGAATATGCCGCCTGTTAGCGTAGTTCACAACCATCATTTTTGTTGAGGTACTGACGGGACTCTTAAGGTGGCGCCAGCCGTACAAATAGAGGGCGCCACGGGTCAGTTTCCCATCTATAAGTATTTTTTTATCTATGGGAAAACCTACTTTCTGAATGGCGGAAAGAAAATATAAATATTTAATCAGAATCTTTTCCAGTTTTTGGTAAGAGTCAAGGTTGTGAATAATAGCTAAATAAAAGGTCATTAATCAATTTCTACATATTTTTATTGGAAAAAGTTTTATAATGTACTCCGAAGAGCTTCAGAAAATAGGATCGCGCGGATGCGGAACACATACTTAGTTTACCGAATTTTTTACGGACAAACCATTGCTCTGACGAAAAAACGCAAAAAACCTGCCAAACACTGCCACTACACTGTGGTACTTTTTATTTTCCTCCATCTTTCTTCCAGCGCGCAATATTGAGGTATTTCGAAAAAAAAAGTTCTTTGATTTTTTTTCCAAATTGGGAAATCGATAGACTGGTAAACTTTTTTTTATAATAATCCACCTACTTCAGGGTACTTATAAAAAACAGGCGTTTTGCTCATTACTTGTAGTTGTGACCCCTCCCTCCTATCGTCTGTCCTAAAACAATGATATTGTTTTCGAATATTATTCATTCTGTTCAGTTGGAGCCCTTTTCAGTACGACACTGTAACTATGTATTGCTACCTTAAGATTATTGGACCTACGCAATAACGCTTAAGTGATTAGGTTATTTATTCCAGTAAAAGCCAACGATATCTCCAGCACTTTCATCATTTCATCTAAATTTAGACATCAAGGCCTATTTTAACATGAAATGTCCATAAGGTAATTTTAGTTTCACCATGAGAAAATATAGCAGAACGTTTTTCAAAATGTCACGTATTTTAAATAAAATGTTTTTGGCATTTATTATGCTCGTATATAAAGAAGTTTCCTTTGAATAGCGACGTATCCAATGATGGCATGGAATGTTTCATAACCGTGAAAAAGCGGAAACAACTTGTGATAAACAATTTTATGACTGCTCACAACTCACCAAAAATAAGGACAGCGTGTGTAGCATGAATGTTTTCGATTAGATGCTTTATCATTTTTTTTCCTCATATTCATATCTTCCTTGTCGGCTGTGCTGTTAGCTGGGTATTCAATATACCAAACAAAATTTTTCAATTGTAAATATTTTTCCACTACGTAGCACACTTTTTAATAATCTCAATGCAAAGAAGGACACATAACAAGGATTGAAAGTAGTCCAGGCGATTTTTAAGGGATAAAATTTATCTATGCATTTTCTCGGTCCATTGTGAAAATGTAGGATTTGACGGTAGACGAAGTACTCTTCTTTGCGTATTAACTGAAACTATTTCAGGATATTCGAAATTTCCTGTAGTTTAAAATTATTACCAGCTATCAAGATTTTCCTCAGGAACCGAAGTAGGTACAAGAAAGAGGGCAGATTAATTTTTGAAGTCTTCCCAGTATACTGTATTGATTTAATTATTGGATATTATTTTCATATTCTTGTCCCAGGCTGTTGACTTTACTCAGGTCATGGGTCGTGGTTTTATAGTTTTTTTTTTCATGAAAATTGTCACAAAAATTCAATCTGATGGAATTATATTGTTACAGTGATGAGTTGTTATATTACATCAAATTAAGTATTTGAATAAAAGATCGATCGCATCTTGTTAATGCATATATGTATACAACATACCCCACATCAATGTGATTTTATGATGTAAAGCTCCTTATTTTGTGCCATATGATATGTACCAATTAACTTTTTGACTACCTATATGAAAGCGTGAAATTTTCTTAAATAACATCCAGTTGAGCAACAACATTGTCTTGAACGTTTCACAAAACACAGTCATAATTATAATTAATGCTTCAGTCTGTATTTTAGAATTTTCTTTGGAATTGTTATCTGCGAATTCTGAGCGTTATACGTAATTTCCTAAATGCATATCGTATGTTTTCCTGTGCTCGGCAGACCATTTTCACTTTATTTATGTAGCTCTAAGTTTAATTGCGATGTCTTGTAGTGGTTCGAGATAAATTTGGCTGTTCATACATAAGAAGTCATAAAAACATTAATTTCTAGTGAAAAAGTTTACTACAATCAATTAAAAACTGAATTTAAGTTACTTTTATACACCTACAGTGTGATACATACTTTGGGAATAAAATTATTTGTGCTGTTTTCACATCAAATTATGGAAAACTGTGGGACAGGTCAACTTTTCAACTCATTTGTTCCTTTTCCGAGAAACTTGTATATACAGGTTCTGGCTTTCAACAGTGAACCCACAAGGAAGGTTAAGTCATATAAAGTTTCTATGATACTTACAGGGATGTGAGCCAATGTATCTGAAAGGTCCTTGAACTTGTCTGATGTAAAATGGATTATCTCATTTTTTTTTTGAAATTTCGGTATTCTGTAGAGCTCAATCTCTTGTATAAAAGTATGGACGGGCACATTTCAGTCCTAAACTAGTTTTTGAGACGCATGATGTTATAGTTGGAGAGAAGCAGATTTTTCAAAAGTATCATTTCGTTCAGGAAGACCATTTTATTGTGAATATTTGGCATGTCTATCAATTCTCACCAATAGGGTGGGACTTATTCTTAAGCTCAAAAACTGGAATAATTAGAATGAAATTCTGACTATTCAGCCTACGTTTTCAATGTATTCTGCAATATAAGAAGGAGCTAGCGTGCTAAAATAGTAAATTCTTCATACTGATTGGGTCAAATAGTAACAATTATGTGACTATTATAGGTATAATAATCATATATTTATGAGCAGCTTACATTTCCGCTAAATAATACCTATATTTGATCTAATATTGTAGATGAGTATCAGGTCATATATCCATAGAGCATATAATATAAGTCATGCAATTCTTTTAATCACCCTTTAAGGAATATTGGAATGTTCAATAGTCAATTAAACCACCTCAGGTGCTTTTCAGAATATTTTAGAATAGAGTGAAAAAGAAGAACAATTGTGAATTTATTAACTCACGCCGTAACCATGAAAATTTTAGGATTAATGCCCCATGAGTGAGGCTTAATAATCAAGCAGAATATTTATAACAAAGCGCACTGTTCCTAAGCGACGCTCCTGTATCTCAAAAAATAGACATATGACTGAAATCTGCCAATGGCAATTTTTGCGATGCGATTATACATGACATTAAAATCCGTCCGCGAGGCTTCATGAGTTACTATTAAAGTTGGGTCAAAATAACGGTTTTTCTTTCCAAATAAGTATATCATAATATTAATCCTCATCCTACTAAATAATTTTATGATCAATGTTAAATAAATACATGTGAATAACTCTTTAAAGCATATCGAATCAGATCTTCCGTTTAGTAAAATGAGCGCTGGCTTGATGCCGGTGATTGTAAACTGTGAATTTCCAACCTTATTTCATATATGTTAATCCAATTTCAGGGAAGTGGAAGCTTTCATAAGACTTTATTTGAGAAAGATTACTTGCGAGCATCCACTCGCCCAAGTATGGATTTTTTGATGTGTATGTTCGTCGCCCTTGCCCCCACAATTAAATATTAACTTGTTCTTGGGAAGTTATTTACTTTATTCACAGTTTCCTTCAAATAAATTGTCATTTTCATAGATGTCATAGGTGATAGTATCTTAACGCCGTACATAGTCTTAGAAAATCGAAGAGAAAAGGCCGTTCACTGAGAAGCAACAACTTCTTCCCTGGCTATATGCCACGGAGGACATTGAATAACACTTCAAAGATAAACGGGGTTGGTGTATCTACAAGATAGAACCTCATACTGATGAGGCGAAAATAAGTCGAAACCGGTCTATAAGTGATATTGTTCTTTCGAATTGCAAACTGAAATGGTTGGTTCTAATCCTAAACATCCGCACTCCGGCGATAACTGTAAAATGAGCATTTGAAAGCAATGAGTTCAAAAAAATTATTATATTAACATCAAACTCATTTGCCACCTGTAACACACTGGAACTGAAATTTTTAGAATGTGTTCATTTCGTTAACTTGCTTGGGAAATTGAATCACAATATTTACTATATTTTTATTTCAATTATTTGGTAGCGCTCTAGCTCTAGCTCTAGCTACCGTTATCAAATATAACTATTCTAATTTTGTTCTCTACCTGACAATACCAAAAAATTTGACAACCAGATCACAAAACAGTCTATCCTATTGGCGAAAACTACGAAGTGGGCGACATCTGTTAATTTCCTTTCTAACTTCAATAGAGGTGAACAACAAAATCAGATGCCAATAATTTTGTTGTGTCATTTAAAATCTGTGATTTAAAATTTGAGTATAAATGGTAAAGAAATATAGCTATTGAAAGTGCTTTTCTGAGATAAAAACTTTTTAGGTTTAATAAAAATTTTAACGAACTAAACACCTTCACAAACTGTGACAGACTACTGTCATGCCATCAGCTGACCGGCCGCGTGCCTTTGTTGTTCACCCTTATAGCAGCCATATTGAAAAATTCAGTGCCATCTATTGACACGTGATTTTCTCCAATAGAAGTGAAAGTTTATAAGATGACGTTGAATACAAAAATGAGGTTTCAAACCCATCCACCTGAAGCGCTAGTTGCAATTGAGTTGTCGAAACAGGACTGACAGCTAAGGCATTTATAAATCCTACAAAGTTTGCAACAGACATTTTGAATCACAATATATTGTTATTGGGACAAAAAGGGGCCTTACTCACAAAGCTGTTCCTCACAAAAAGTGATGGGAAATACGTAATATTATCACTTTTAGGTATAACTTAGCGCGTGGTAAAATGTAAATTGCATTTAGGAATTCCTGAATTAGTTTTAGGCATTACCTGACTTTAGGAAATGGTTAGTGAAATCGGGCATAAGTCATTCAAATAAACAAAGTTCCATTAAAAAAAAGCGCTATGAAATAGTTCTGACCCAATCCACTGCGATCGCTGAAATTCTTCTTCCCATAGTCTGTTTTTTGGCCTCAGCTGCCTTGCCTATTTCTACAACTCAATTGCAACTAGAGCATCAGGTGGATGGGTTTGACACCTCATTTTTTCATTCTAAGTAATCCTATCAGACTTTCACTTCTATAGGTTAGACTGTTTTGTGAACCAGATAATCAATGTTATTTAGAAGTTGGACCTGGCTGAACCGCAAAAAACTTTCAAAGTCAAATTCACCATCAAACTCACATCATATCGTTGGTAAAATGTAAAATGTAGAATGATATCTAATGTGAATAGAGCTTGAGAAATTTGAGCCTAAATTTTTTGCAGTACTAAACTCCAAACTACTTATCATTGATTGCCTAGTAGTCAAATTTTTAGTATCGTCAGATAGTGACCAGAACATAAGAAACTCAATTATTCTTAATAACGTTAGCTGGAACGCTACCGAAACGTTTGAATGAAATTATTAGAAATATTGTAGTTTAGTTTCTCAAGAAAATTTACAAGAAAAATAATCAATACACTACAACGTAAAGAATATTTTCAGGAAGAGGTTGAATACTCACTTCACATCCTACTGGAAAAAACCGCACAAATTGCTTGGTCAAAATTGCTGGTTGGTCGTTGTTCTCGACCAGGTGTAATAGTTAAAAAAAAATAAAAAGATTTGTTAGGTGTTTTATTGTCGAGAAATAGAAGTAGCTGTAAACACCCGTGGTCCTCTTTGTATATCCATCTTTCTCCTGATTTATAGTTAATTTGGATAAATCAGGACTATAGATTTGTTTTTGGACGTCTTCCCATACAGCGTATCCTACTAGTCTACCCATGACTACATATTTCATTTATAAGGAGCTCTTCCACAATGTTTCTTTGGTCCAGTGTTTCTCCAGTGAGGAACGGCAATTCGAGTATAATAATTTGAAACCATTTCTTCATGAAACGGAAAAGTAAATGCCAAAATAAATAGGAAAAAAACGAAAATCTTGTTCATTTGAGGATGAGTTGTTTTGAATTTAGCATACTCGGTGTTAATTGCAGCTGAAATGTTTCTTAACCAACTCCCTATGCAAATGATTGATTGTCTTTCCCGGTTAAATTACCCTCGGAAGCATTAATTTAGCTATAGAATTCCTTACTCAATTCTGGTAATAGGTAAGACGAAGACGGGAGAAAACAATTGACCAAGTTGCGGCCCCAATGAAAACTAGATTAATTAGCGACCCTCATTAGGGTTTGTGTTGAACAAAAACATCAAGTCGGATACCGAAATATTATACTTATCTTCGAAGTGTTACCGAAGTGTAATCAATGTCATCATGGAGTACAAAAAAAGTTTATATTAATTATGGAATGGATTACCTTTCCGGGGATTATTAACGTTCTTTTTGATTTGAGTAGATAATCAAATTGCAACTTTTTCATATCCAAGTTTTAATAAAATTGTATGGGGTAATAAGAAAAAGCGTATTTTGAACTGGCTTGAGTATTCAATAGATACTGATGACAAGGCGCTGGAGATAAAAACGAAAGAATAAGTGGAAAGTTAGAAATCTCTATCATCAGATTACCCACTGTGCCAAGAAGTGTTGTAGCAAATTAAATGGAACCTACGTGACGAGATTTGCTTTTGTGTTCATGTAAGAGCTGATAAATCTTGTATGGTGGTGGAAGTTTCATGTTTGTCGAGAATTTTAATTGTTTCAATATCAGGAACAGAAATTTTCTGAAAAAAACTATCTCCTGGAACATTTATTTACAATTTTAAATTGAAGGTGTGAACGAGATTGGAAAGGGTGGAAAATGAAAATAAAATAGAGAAAACTAACAAGGCTTATTTGAGTTATATTCCTAAAAAAATATTGGAAAACAAAAATTATTACTATAATACTATAACTATGAAACAAATAATAATCAAAGACTTGTACGCTGACGACCTGCTACTAGTAGCAAATAATAAAGCCGAGCTAGAAAAAGCGATAGAATACTTTGAAAAATATCTCAAAGAATACGACATAAAAATCAACTTTAATAAAACTAAGATAATAACAGTATCTAGAAAACACGAAGATATAGAAATCAGTTGAGGAATACACTATGAAGACTACAAAAATCTTGAGATACCTAGGAGCCATATCGGAAAGTAATGGAAATTTGAAATCAGATGTCAATAATAGAATACAAGCCACATCTAAATTATTCAATACACTGAAAGGGGTATTTAACGTAACAACCAAAATGAAAATGTATAAAACTGTTTTTGTACCCATCTTAACGTATGGAAGTGAATCATGGATGCTCACCCAAAGACTGAAATCAAAGATCATACCGATGGAAATGAGAATAAGAAGAAAAGAAGGTGTAACAAAGCTAGACCGATTGAAAAACGAATAAATCAGAGCTAAACTCAAGGTGGATCCTATAATATCAAAAATAGAGCAGACTCAATCCAGATGGTTCGGACACCTAGCAAAAATGAACGAAGATGAAATAGTTATGAGGCAGGTTGGGACGTGAAGAAAATTATAGGAAGACCTGAGAAAAACTGGAATCAAGAAATAGGTGACCTATTGAAGGAAAAAGAATATTCTTGGACGGATGCGAGGAAGATAGGAAAAGATGGAAAATATAACAGTACGAGGGAAATCCAATAAATATAATATATATGACATGATAATTCCAAAAATGTGTTCCGACAAAGAAAATCCATCAACAACTTTCCAACAAATTGATTGTTACAACTGTAACTACGATAAATGTTTCCATAATAATTAAATAAAATTAATAAATAACAGTGTTGAGATTCCGCTAAGAAATCTCAACTTAGGATTATCTCTACTACGGCCCTGGTAGCGGTCCATCCAACCTACCACTATTTACCGCTCATATTCAAACTATTTCTTCCACTCTATGCGAAGCGCGCTCTTTCATAACCAATTAGGTCTCATCCCGCCTTTCCTACTCCTAATAACTGACCCCTCTATTTTCAATACCTTAGGAAACCGTTGTTGATTCTTAACCTTTGAAGTGATATCATGTAACAATAAAAGTGAAGTGATTATTCTAATAATATTGGCGCAATGCCTTTTTTGGTATAACAGTTTGTATACAATATACCTAATACAATGAGTGTGTGAAAAAAGGGAACTTGTAAGTAAGACCTGTTTAATTAAATAAATCATCAATCGTCTTATGCATCCTCAATAATTGAAAGAGCACCGTTGCCAGATGTAGTAGTTAGCAATTCAACCCAGATCTTCAGAAATTAAATGGATTTACTGTATCTAGCTGTTTCATGTTTCATTCCACACTCCTCCGACATAATAATTCCACACTCCTCCGACATGATAATATATTGTATTTAATTCTCAACTATGAATGGTATGTGACAAATTTTATACATCCACAAACTCAACCAACGACCTGTCAATTTCCTGTCACATTCCCAAACAAACAGATTTCACAATAAAACATTTTTTCACCACTACAATGATTATCAAAGTTCCCCTGCTATTCAATTCACTGGAATTTTTTTCTCAATATTTCATAAACAATGTTCACTTACTCATAAACAAAAACAATGGTTGACAAAGGCGGATCTTAAAAATGAGAAAGAGGTTATTTAAAAGGCCAGCCTCAAAATGATACGCAGCTGGTAAGGTGACGCAGCTGGTAAGGTGACGCAGCGTGAGTAAAGGCGAGTTTTTGTGAACCTAATAAAGAATAATATAATGTGCATATTCCTTCGCAGCGTGACGTGACGCAGCTTTGGTGCAGAGTGACCCTACGGAACGCAGTTTAGTTGCCGTCGTTTTTTCAGAAGATCACGGCTCACGGTGTGTTTTGAAAACCATGGGAAAATAATTAATAGAAACTATGCTATTTCGACAAGTTTTGTAGTATACAAGTCATGTAGACTACATGAGGACAAAATAATTGGTGAACTTTCCATCACTAAATTCTTGAGTTAAGGCAAATTTTCCATGAGTTTTCTTTTTTTCCATGTGCAAGCTTCTCACTGACTTTTTGTTAGTCATCTGAGAGATGAAGGATATCATTTCGAACTCGAACTTCAGTGGCAGGATTCCTTTGAGTTTCCTAAATTTGAATAATATTGTCCTCAGTTTATTAACAGTATATTTAATATGAAGATTCCATTTTAAATGAATATAAATAACTATACCCAAATATTTCACTTTATGCTTTTGGTGTATATGGAAAGGTGTTTCAGTAAAGATCGTTAAGAGATCGAATGGAGGCCAACCGAATTACAGTAAAATGGAAGGTAACATGTTTTATCAACATTAACAGTTAACAACTTTTTATCCAACCTCTGTTTTATGAGAGGAAATTCCGTTTCAGCTTTAATTTTTAGTGAATTCCAGTTATCGGCTTTATAAAAGATGGCTGTGTCATCAGCAAAACCGATTATGTTTCCATTGTTGTTTCCATTGACGCTTTGCGCACTAGTTGTACAAACTACTATTTTTGTACGGTCTCGCCGTGACTAGGTACACTCAGCGTCTCATTTTGCGCCGAAGTTTCCTCCAGCCATAAACTCACCTCGCCTCATCAAGCTGCGTCTCATTTTGCGGCTAGCCTAAATAGTAGGCTTAGTGAAATATGACAGATCCTCGCTTACGTAGTGATATTACCGACATGTGGAATAACTAAATAAACGAAGACAAAATTTATAGTGGAAGTGAACATGCTCAGTCGCAACGCAAACTCTCATAGTAGGATCTAATCTTCACATTTTTATGTCGAGTTTTGGGAATATGGTAGAAATGCAGCTGCAGAGGGTTTACTGAGCCAGCAACAGCTCAAAAGTGGAAAAGTGGGAAAAAAATAGATGGGCCTCTAGTCTATCTACTCAAATGAGAGAGGTGGGGAAGTAGCTGTAAGTCCTGCAAGACCTTTCATACCAAATTATTGGTTATATAATCAATCCAATAAAACAACACTTGTGAACTAACGTTTTCTCTTCCGATTTATCCCATTTTATTTCAACGTAATTTATATAAACTTAAAAATTGTCATTATACTATAAAATATTTATATAAAATAACTATAATTTACAGGAAAATCTCCAGAATTCCGCTTTTACCCGAAAAGTTTTATTGGATATATCCGACAATTTATTTAAAAAAGGCGATAAATCAAAGTTTAACTTAAAACGATCAAATTTATTGCTATTGAACTTTTATCGTTCATGGTCCCCGACTTCAATTGCAGCTAATGTTTAAAATTAGTTTCCATTGCTATGAATTATTGAGATATACGTTGATTCTTCCATTATTATTTGATAAATGCTTCGTGAAATTGTGCTTTTGCTTTATATAATTTCGTAAAAATATCGCTTCCATGAATTTTGAAATATAATCATCCTATATTTAACGTTATGCACTGCACCACGATTTATGTGCATTCCACAAGAATTTTGAGATTTCATGTGAAGATTTATAAAATTCAAATAGAATTGACAAAAAATGTACTTTTATTGCTATAGTCGAAAAAATACCACTAAGTATTTTCTTCTTTTTCTATTATTCACTAAATTACCGGATTTGGGTAAGTCGTGAATTAATATTCATTTAGATTAAAACTTGAATTGTCAAAATAATTTGGAGCCGACTTGAACATTACATCCAGATATAGAAAGCCAGCGTTTTTTTTAAACATAGATCTTAAATTTTAAATATGTCTGCGATCGAGCTAACTTTGAAAATATCACCAAAAAAGATTGAAAAAAAAAATGAAGAGGAAGAGAACACCCTTTGAGGTTAGGTACTGGTATAAGCTAGATGTACACCTTTTATTCCTAACGAAAATTTGTTGTTCCAGTGGTGAAATTGTACAATAACATAGTAGAAAAATCTCTTTTACTTTATATTATATTTTATGAAATTAACGTAATCATCTTAAAACATTGACACAATAACTAACTATATAAAAAATACTATTTGACATTAGACAAATATGGCATGAAATGAACAGAGAACCTGGGTACAACCATGATAATAATAATAGTAATAATGTGATAATATGAATTATTATTCATGGAAACAAAAACTACACATGGGCTGTTCATTTAATTACAGTTTCCTGTGAAAATTATTATATTTAAGTGAAGCGTGATATCACTAAATGTCAAGATACTAGTATGATACTATACTACGAGAAGTAGACCGTTCACCAAGAACAAACAACTACTTCTCGGGCTATATGCTTTTCACTATTTATGTTTGTTCCTATTATCTTGACATATACAGAGAAGCTTTTATCAACAGCTTGTACGTGTTAAAAATCATCCAATCAACAATAATTCCAAAATGTGAATGAAACAGGTTATAAAATGAAAATAAAAGCAGAACCAAGAGATCAGAAAATAGAAAGGTCCATATAATTTGGTGAACAATGGACAAAAACAAGAACAGTGGAACCGTTTTTTTTAGTAGCATTTTTTTGTAATTGAAAATACTTTATTTATATGTAATCTTTGGGAAATGGTGTCATGATTGAGAAAACTCATAATTGGAAGAGGTTATAATCGTGGATAAATAAAAAGCAATCAAAATATCGGCCGGATGGACAATACGATATTATTAATAATGAAGTTAGATTTTTCCTTGTCTTCATGTAGAATCCAATTTTTAAGATGGATTTTAAGTGCATTATAAGATGGTTTATTTCTCATTTCTTCAGGTGGTGATGAGTACATTTGTTACGGGTTGAAAGGATAACCTTATCGTAATCGTGATAGATCATGCAATATGGATTGCAATTCCAGTGGAACAGATGAATTTATTATAAAACTTCTGTTGCACAATCTCATACAATTTGGTAACAAGCTAAATCTTGTATTCTATCGAATTTTATCTTCTTTAAATTCACTTTTCATCACAAAGTTCGAAAATAAATAAGATATATCCTCCACTTTATACTTTCCTGATACATTGTATTCAAGCATCCTTTGCCGTTACGTCATAATCGGTGACGTATTCTGCTGTTTTACGTTTGTCTTATATTAGTTGAATGTTTTTCTACTCAACCTCAAAATTATAATTAGTGACATATTAATATGTTAATATTTGTTTTCGAAATATGACAACTGAACTGTCAAAAGTAACAAGTAAAATTAACGTGGACATTAATTAGGAAATACGTTAATGACGTCATAATTCCGTCCCATCCATTTCATTAATGCGAGACCAAGATGGACAATGTATGACGTAACGGCAAAGAATGGTTGAACAAACTATAATACTCTTTCTTATTATGACTTCACTTGTCTCCATTCTATTACGCTCGATATTTCTTAACCACTGGGTCTACACATTGGGTCGACACCTCTTTCGTGTTCCTACGTACGCCTTCTATTTAGTGGCACTGTTTGCTTTCAGAAATCACTGCGAACGCACAACGCACTACTACATCCCCTTTTTAGTATCACGACCTGGGGGACGAAAGGATAAGTAAAAAGTTTGTCTCGTGCTTATGGTCGTGAACAGGTAACAAATTCTTTAAGATTACACTATTTCCAAAAGTATCAATATTCAAGAAAGCCTCATGAAGTGAGTACTTAATATGAGAAGGCATGATAAAAAAGTTGTCACAAAATGGCAAAAAGTTAAGGGACAAAAATTGGAAATATTGTGAGTAAGAAATCCGTTTTTGTCCTTAAAAATATCGGTCATTCTGGTGGTGAAATATGATATGTGACAAATACATTCCAATTCGGCATGGAGTTCCGGACTCTTATTTATCTAATATACACTAAGGAAACCACTTATGGAATGAAATTCTTTATGTCCTTATTTCAGGAAATTATGAAAAATGCCGAGTAACATCAACTTTTGAATTGAGTTGTGCGTTATGTAAACATTAATGTAAATGTACAGGGTGATTCACGCAAGTATGCCATAGTCGGTGTTGGTTTTTTTTAATGAAACACCCTGTATATTTGCATATTTTTGAAATTCTCCCAATTAACCTATTCCAACAAACTAAATAATGTATGGGCAATTATGAATTATACAGGGCGAAATTTTCATTTTTACAGTTATTAAACACATACATAAAATACCTGATGTATTTGATTTTAATACATTAAAATAAATGCTCAAACTGTTCTCCACCTAGTTGTTGGCAATAGCACGGTCTCCTATTATAGAACTCCTCCTTAACTTTGTTCAAAGTTTGAGGTGAAATATTCCGTATTTCTGTAGTTATCCTGTCTTTGAGGTCTACAATGCTAGTTGGTTGTGTTGCATATACTTTGTTCTTGAGATAACCCAACAGAAAAAAATCTAACGGCGTGAGGTCTGGCGATCTAGCTGGCCACTCAATAGTACCTCTTCGTCCAATCCATTTATTGGGGAAGATTTCATCTAAATAAGTTCTTACCATTTAAAGCATAATGGGGTGTTGCCCCGTCTTGCTGGAACCAAACATTTTCATTCGGTAAGCTAGGATCTATTGCGTTGGGATATAAGTTTGCCAACGCAGGAATAACTTCATTTCTAAGCATATTTAAATATTTTTTAGCTGTTGAATTTCCATCTTAAATATAGCACGAATAATATGGTCGCCTATGATACCGGCCCAAACGTTCACCTTTTGAGGGTACTGAGTATGTGTCTCACGCATCCAATTATTATTCTCTGCTGATCAATATCTACAGTTCTGTGGGTTGACCTCTTCATTCAATGTGAATGTTGATTCTCCAGAGAAAATAATGGTTTCAAGAGCTATCTCATTTCTGTTCAACTTATTCATCAATCTTTCGCAGAAATCCATTCTACGATCTGGATCGTCTTCTTTTAATTCCTGTACAAAATTCAATTTGTAGGGATGGAGTTTTTCCTTATGAAGACATCTTAGAGCAGTTGTATGACTAATATTATTTCCACGGGCAATTTGACGTGTACTTGAAGTTGGATTCTCTTCGACACTTAACAAAATATCCACATTCACATCATCTTCAACGGACTGTGGTTTTCTTTCCAATAGATTGACATGTCCAAGTTCTCTGAATTGTGCATGACACAGTACTTTGTGAAATATTGGGCAATTCGGGATACCTGTGATTAAATAAGTTTGCTCCTTCAACTTGATTTCTGCAGTTATCCCCGTACCCGATCATCATTAAAATCTGAATTCGGTGAGTCTGAGTAAAATATTTTATTGTTATGTCGACAAGGAAAGAGTGTTTGACAAAGATTTTTCTTTTTCAGTATAAACTGTCAACACATCAACAACTGACAGAATAGAAAACAATCCACATTATTTACCGACTTAAAACAATCCACATTATTTATCGATTTTGTCTGATAATTGGTGTTTTTAGGCAATTTTTAGGTATTTATGATAAAATTCATGGGCGTAGCAGGTTGTGTTTAATATACAAATACGTCTAATGATTAGTTAGTTTAGATTTTTGATAAATCCATATTTAGCTAATTTAAAAAAGTACCAATATTTCAAGTGTAATGAATTATTAATTTTAAAATTTCACTCTGTATAATTCATAATTGACCATACATTATTTAGTTTGTTGGAATCGGTTCATTGAGAGGATTTAAACAATATGAAAATATACAGGGTGTTACATTAAAAAAAAATAACACCGACTATGGCATACTTGCGTGAATCACACTGTACATTTAAATTTATGTTAACATAACGCACAAATCAATTCAAAAGTTGACGTGTTTCGGCATTTTTTATAATTTTCTAGAATAATGACATAAAGAATTTTATTCCATAAGTGGTTTCTACACTGTATAATTACCTCTGGTAACCAAAAACACCCCGTCAATTTACAATTTTGAACAGTTTTAATCTATTATGTTCTTACTTTGGATTTTTCCTCTTCAATATAATATGTAATGATAACAATTCATTTGACTACTGTCAGTCATAAGAATTAAGGTTGTGTGGTATTGGATTTACAGTGGCGACGCCGCGGTGGAAAAACATACGTCCTAGATATCCACACGATATCGGGGATCAATTTTTTCCATTCTCCGGATCACTTCATCTAGCATCCATGATTTAATCTTCCAAAGTCATGAATATGACAACTGAAAAACTTGAGAAACTTCGTTTAACATCAACCGATGTAATGGGAGCACATTAATAATTAATAAATAATTAATTAATTTACAAATGATGTATAATTCTAAGTTAGGTATATTCACCTACATCGTTCTAGCCAACAGAAACTTTCGAAATATTTCTTAAAATTTGAAAGACTTTCTCACAATTTGATTTAAATTGGCTTATTAGAGCTTCTAATTCCGTTAATGGAACACAAGGTTTTACTAAACTTTTAATATTAAACTAACCTCTATTGATGAATTTAAAAAAATATTTTTTGAGTTTAAAATGGATGTAGATGAAAAGGCACCAACATTGTCAATAACAATAGATATTGATTCAACCAGGTAACCCAACGAGTTATAACAGGTTGTGGAGGTGAGGCAAGATTTGGGAATTTTCTTAGTAAAATTGAACGCATTCCGGATCTCTCGAAAATACATTTTTCACATTGTTAATTAGATCATTCACCGGAGGAAACTGTTCTCTCGACTCTCTGCCACTCTATTAATGCCATGAGCTAGACAGATTACATGTCGCAGATTTAAATAATTATCTTCAAATTTTGTCCAATTTCAATTACAGGGTGTCTCATTATATTCTGACTGTTTTTAAGAGCTTATATCTTCGAAACGGTTCTGGATAGTAAGATGCGGTTTCCACAGTTAGGTTTAAAATTACCGTTGGTTTTGTTGTGGCACATTTATATAAATGGCCTACTTCCGGTTTACCCGCTAGAAAAGTGGCGTATTTTCAGAACACAGTAGATGTAATTTATTAAATAGGGCACCCTGTATATTTAGCAATATATTGAAAGACGCATATTTTTACTTTATAACGGTACTTCAAAGTTTAAAATCGGTGCACAGAAAGCGAAGTTAGATAACTTTAACTAGGATACTGTAATGATTTAGATATAAAGTTGGAAGTTTATTAGCTAAAGTGAACTGTAAAAAATAAATAGGAACATGTTTTAGGGCACTCTGAAACAAATTTCCGATGTGTCTTTCTTCTTGGTCTATATATTTGTGGAGTCGAACCAAGTTGTCAAATGCTGCTGTCAGCATTTCAAGAGGAATATTTTCTATTACCTGCCGTATGTTATTTTTCAATTCCTCAATAGTAGCATGCATCGGGTTGTAGACTCATCTTTCGGAAATCCCAATACAAAAAAATCAGTCAGTCAGGTCTGGAGAATTTGGAGGCCATTCTATTGGACCAGTCCTACCAATCCAATTATTTCCAAATTGTTGGTTAACAGATTCTCTTGCTATGTTGGAATAATGGGGTGGAACCCCGTCTTGTTGAAAGTAAACATTTTGGTTTAAAGTACCATCCTGTTCTAACTGGTTCTAACACAATGTGACGTTCTGTCAATGATCGCAATATTTTTGTGATGTGACATATTAACGCCTCCTTCATTATTATTTATCAAGATATCTGAATCATTACAGTATCCCAATTAAAGTTATCTAACTTCGCTTTCTGTGCACTGATTGTAAACTTTAAGGTACCGATAAAAAGTTAAAATATGCGTCTTTCAAGAAATTGCTAAATATACAGGGTGTCCCATTTAAAAAGTTACATCTACTGTATTCTGAAAATACGCCCCATTTCTAGCGGGTAATCCGGAAGTACGCCATTTATATAAATGTGTCACAACAAAACTCACGATAATTTCAAACCTAACTGTGGAAACCGCATCTTATTATCTAGAACCGTTTCGACGATATAAGCTCTTGAAAACAGTCAGAATATAATGAGACACCCAGTATATAAGGTGCTGCATCAGATGAAAATAAAATGAACTTCTGTGTCGGAACAATTTGGGGTGAGGAATAGTATATTGAAGTATAAAGATGAAATATTAAGGTCTTTAAAACACGCACGACGTCGAAGCCGGAGTGCTTGAAATAGAGCAAGTGTTATAAAGACCAGTTATCCACGAATACTTAACGCTATTTTTTTTATTGGTTCAAATTGGTTGAAATTATAAATACTGGTATCTATTACTACTACAACAACAAGAAATGGAAATAATAACTAATAATGTAAAATGGTTGAATTGCGTTGTCATGAAAATGGGGAGAACATAAACTAACAGCCAGTTTCACAATAATAGGTTACCTCATGGTTAAAAAGTATCCAACGGTTACGACAAAATTTGGATTTCACAATATGTGGTCAAAAATTTAACTGCAACCCAAAGTACGGGTAACTGTGCTAACCAAGGAAATCTAACCTAATTTATGATTGTTAACTGCATCAACTGTCAAATTTTAAAACTGTATATTGTCAATTACAAACAATTAGAAATATGAAAGAGTACGATGTTAATGCCTATAGCAGTGACGATGAAGTCAGACGGCCAAAAATTATTCGCCCAAGACGTGATTATTTTGAAGTCACGATTTTTGATGCAGATTTTGTTTGTCGGAGTGGACAGTAGAAAGTCTGTTGGAAGATATTGAGGAGGCTATTTCCCATTCTACAATTAAAGCGTGGGATAGTTTGGTAGTTCCAGTCATAGGTTCCAGTATAAAAATTGTAAAACATAACCTCCAAAGGTCTTCTTTCTCCTTTCATTTGACATAAAACATCATACTTCCGATGGTTTTCATACCAACGCAAGAAAAGTTAATTAATAATTTCATAAGTTATCTGACCATTAGTTGAATGATGATTGTGAAACATGTTCTAATGGTTAGTGTCTAGGTTAAGGTTACTTAATCCTAAGAGTTTACCGCCGATTGTGAAACTGGCTGTTATTTGCATTTTGATGGAAGTTCAACCTCATTGAGTTCTGTAAATGTCAATAGTATTAATTCAAATACCATTTCCTCCGATTTGAAAAATCGAAATGTTAATATCTCAAACAACCAATTGAACTTGCTGAATATTGATTGTTCGAATGAAGGTTTTGACGTTACAAAGTACTCCTGCCAGATCAATAATAAAAAACATTGTCATTTAGACTTTGTTTCTCGAGTTGTTGATGTTGCCATGGTACTTTAAAAAACGCGCGTGTTTCAAAGTTCGATTCAAACACGCTGAGGCGTGCTTTAAATAGGTAAAATGGTTCACCAATAAAAAAACATTGTTAAATGAATCTTGGACAAATCGTACAATTGTTAAATTATTAGCTTTTTCAAGTATTTCTGAAGAAATTTTGGGGTAGTAAACTCAAACAGATCTAATAAATTCCATAGTGAAAACTTTTTGTTCAATGGGATTTTGAAATAATTAGCAATAAATTCAAAAGATGCTCAAGTCCTGAAAAAAATTGAAAAAAGGCAAAAAATGCACGTTGCATTTTTTTCGTGCTTCAATGATTGAAAAGTATAGCCCTATTTCCCGGACTGTACCTAAATAAAATTTGTGAAGTTGTGTAAACTGAAACACATACTATATCTAACAATTGATATCATTTATGTTCAGTCCATCTTATTTCAATTTTATTCGACTCAACCAGCTGCTGATTTCTTCACAACTATATCGAATAGTTATGAAAAAATTCAGTCCCGACAGTATCTAGGATATTTTTTTCATGTAGTTATAGCGACTAGTTTTTTTTCATTTGAAATTAAAAAGCGATTGCTTCGATTCTAGTACATTTTAATCATCTAATAAGCTGAAGACGTCCTAGAAAAAAGTTCGTTCTTTATTGGAGCTGTTTAAAATATGACCTGGTTCGTGATGTATTTATTGCTACGGCTATCAGCAATGAACTGTAATTCAACGTAAACCTTTCACAAAAACTAATAGATTGTATGAATTCCTGAGTAAATAGTAAAGAAATGCAGAGCGTGGCTAAATTATGGAACAAATTCATTGATCTACAACAATAATTTATACATAATATCAATTTAGATTATTCTTCGAGGGGCAATTATTTATGAATCAAATAAAACAATAGGTATACTATTTCGACAATGAAAAAAAAATCATAATATTTCTTTATATACCCACAACCTGAGAGCATGCATCAAATTATTGAGACTCAATGGAATAAAAGGATATTTGCAAGTATTTATGTCTGTTCCGACTACCTAAAGACAACAAATACAAAACAAAAATCTGACTTGACCATATCAAACGCAATTATAACTTTCCACCAACACCCAGAGAGAAGACACAGTCGTCTCCACTGTATATCCTCGTCGTCACCTCCATTCGCCACAAGTCAGTCTTAAGGTATCACATGACTTGCGATAAATCCTGTTAAGGCTGAGATAGTTCACCAAGAACAGAGGTATAAGACCTGAGGGACTACATCTTGGTGGAGTACTACTACCGGTGGTTAAGCAGATGAAGTATCTAGGAGTGATCCTTGATAAATCACTGACATGGAAGGCTCATCTTGATAGTCGCCTAAGCAAGGTGACAAACACGTATTGGGCCTGTAGGAGAGCCATTGGTCTCTGCAGGGTCCTAGACAATCCAAACCTCTACTGAAGGGATGGACACGCTGGGGCAGCTATTGAACTACCAAGGAGTAGGTTGAGGAAGATAGCAGGACTCCTAACAGGGCACTGCTGTGTGAGGAAGCACCTCTACAACCTAGGAGTAGAGGAAAGTTTCCATGGGCTGTATTACGCAGGCGAATCTTCGGAGTCCCTGTCATGGCCCCTGGAGACACAAGCAGGTATCCACTGAAAAAAGTTTTGGCCTTTATTGGAGGGCTCGGCTTCATGGATGTCTGGGTAGCAGGAATGGCTAGGTCAAGGCTCGCAGTATCACGTGTATGTTATCGTTCGGCTTATTAGACGCGGTGTTAATTTTTCGCGATTACTTCTGAGATAGTCATTCAAATTATATGGCGTGAAAGGGTAAAAGTATGTGCATGAAATGCTTGAAGCCTCTATGCTTCTACTTTACCGCATTATAACTGCCAATTTTTCAATGTATTGAAATGGATACAGTATTGTTATCCTTAATAAATAGACGTATGTCATCACGGACTTTTCTAAAGATGCACAACTCAACCATACAATATTTTGTTAAAACTCACTTAGCTTAGGCAGTGTTTTAGTTGAAAGCTTCCAGGAGTCTTTTACTTGACTAACAAATGTTCATACATGGCAAATAGGAAGTAATTTAATTTAATTAAAAATAATTTTACAATAAACGAATATCGATATAAAATCAATTGAAAAATAATACTTTTCAACTGAATTGAATGCTCATTATGCCATTTACCGGAAAATCGATGGAGACGATGGAGCACATTACGAATAACTTCCGGAATGAGGCTATTAACTTTCGGTCTTCCAATTTTGCGGTTTATCTACACATACCTTTGATTTCCAATAACAACATGGAAAAAATCTGGATGCGTAAGATCTGGAGATCTTGAGGGCCACCCTATTCATCCACCTCCCAGGAAAACACTGGCTTAAAACCACCGAATATCACGAAATTAATTTGTAACCACAACCACCGATATTCAAATGATTTTATAGTGTTTAATCGCCAAACTTTATCACTTATACTTAAATTGCAGCAAAGGATGGAGAATAAAGCCAATAAAATTCCCCAGTGACCTTTCAACAACATTCATTTCATTATATTGTGACGCGAACATAGTAAAAGTGAATCAAGAGATCCGAGGAAAAATGTTGCAAGACCAGGAAAAATTGTATGTAACAGGAATAAAGAGACAAATGAAAGGTTTTTGTTCTTACTTTTTTTGCTCTAAATGAATTATGTCGACCACGGTAAATTGAAAAGCCGAAGGAATTGCATTTTTTGTCTAATCTAGGGCTCTTAACGACCGCCGGAGCGTCGGGCGGAAAAATCGAGAAATTTCTCGTTAAATGCGAAACGTTTTTCTTTTCATCAACTGAATTTCAAAAAATTAGTTTAATTTTTTCCGCTTGTTGATGGATGTCTTTATAGCAATTTCCAAGTTTATTTGACCTATTATCTGATGGTATGTTATTTGATTTAATGACATAAGGAATCTCTCTGAAATGAATTGAGTTATCTGTGGAAATATTCTTGGAAAGATGGGAACCCCGATTTATCTGAAAGTTCAACCTTGGTTCAAATTGATGATAAGCAAAATGGTCGTTGTCTCCCAGTCTTGGTCTTGCGCAGACTATCCGAGTCTACGTCTTGGTCTTGCTTTGCTCGCATCACTAAATAAAATCAGCAAGATAGAGAACAGATTAATTTTCTTCAAGAAATTATCCATCTCTCTCACATAAGTCATTTCAAAACACAATTCCACCACTTCCAATCAATACAGAGCTTCTACCGTATGTTTCACACTAAAAATACAGTCTTTTCATTGCTATTCATAGTTTGCGCTTAGTTTTATTTGATAAAACACTTCTTTCAAGGAATATACAAAACATAACAAAAATTGTGATATTCAGTCATCTTCAAGACAAAAATTAAATCCTTTTTCCAACTAATATTGAATATTTTGAACGTTCGCTCATTAATCACCCCAATAAACAATAATCCGACAGTTTTATAATACAAGGTGGCGAACAGAGAGCAGAGCGATCATCAGGAACCCCGACAACGTTTTAAAATAACACAGATATCCGTAGATTTTTCATCAGGAGGAGACAGTTTTTTTCGGTACTTTTGACCTCGACACTTCCACCCTCTAGCGGGAGTAAGCAGCAATATTTAAATGACATTATAGGTCAAGTAACGTATCATTTTGAATCCCTTCCAATCTTCTTCATAACGGTGTTTATGTTACGGTGAATGTAGACTCTTAGGAAATGTACATTTCCACCGTAAAATGTGTACATTTCCGAAAAAGTTAGGTAGATGTGAATTGAATATAATGTATATATACCTACATTTCCTGGCAAATGTGTACTCGTGCCTTCACGTTTTGGTAAATGTAGGTATTCGCGAAAACGAGCAAAACTGGGAATGGGGAAAACAAACCAAATCGCCATTACAGTACGTGTATTGAAACAAATGGGGGTTAGCCACAGATTATCTGGGTTAGCATTGTTTTCCCCATTCCACTGACAGCTTTGACATAAACTGCAGCGCCCACTATCGGAAAAATTTTCGCGAATACCCTCACCACAGTATAGGAACGAACCAGTATGTTATCTCGTGACGTTACACTGCCGAACTCTCTGTGACCTAGAACGTCGTTCAGATGAGTATCTCATCCGGCAACCAGTGCTGTGCTGCGATCCAACCAAAGTTCCAGTGGTGAATTTGCGAATAAAATTATTTATTACAGCTTATATTTTTACGGGGTTTTGATATTATTTTCATAGTTTACATTCATTTTCTTGCAATGGATACCATTAAAAAGAAGAAAACGGGTAGTGTGTGTGTAGTTCGTGGATGTAACAATAAATATTATAATTGTGATGAAAAATTTTACTGTTTTCCAAAGGATTCAAAAAAGTAAGAAACTGTTTGTATTTTCATTTGATCTTCATATTACATTTATGAGCATGCGATAGGCCTGACTTGATGCCAAAAATAGAAACTCTATACAATAGTAGTCATCGTTTATGTGATGCTCATTTTGAACCAGACATGATTATGCAACCTCATAAAAGAAAACTTCTTTTGAACAAGGCTATTCCAACAATATTTTTTTCATCAAATACTGCAATGCCTAAAGACTTTCAGACAAATGATTCATTGGAAAATAATTTTGTTCGCTTCTTTTGTGGTTATTTAATTAAAAAATGTTCGGAAATTCATACATGCAGCGTATGTGAGACGTATTCACAAGCGTATCAGAATTTAGACGATTCGTCTTTATACTGTTACCTTAGAGCTCATGAAAATACGAATAAGGATACTTTTGGAAACTTGAATATGCCGCATGAACATTTTGTACAATACATCTCATTATTAGAAACATTATTCCAAATGAATTTTGATAAAGCTGCTAGATAGTTTTTCAAGTTTGATTTCGAACAAGAAATGTTGATCGCACTGCTTTAGTGTAATGCACACTAGATTATGCGAGAAGGGAAAGGGAATATATCCATTGGATTGGCCGATTCCCTTCTTGAATCAATTGATATGCGTGTTACAAAGTATTATATATTTTACAAAAATGGGAAGGGTGGATGCATTCAATACTTTGTAACGCGCATATCAAGTTAATCAAGAAGGTGAAGGGTAATTCCAATGATTATATTTCCTTCCCCTTTTTGAATAACATAATGTTTTTTACAAAGTATTGGATATCTTAAGTGGAAGGGTAAATCCAATGATTATATCCCCTTTCCCTTCTTTGATATATTAATGTTCATAACAAATAGTATCACCAAATCTTAACGGTTTTAGAGATAATCACATTTTAGTGATTAACTACTTCATGATTATCATTCGATGAAATTACGTTCGAAAAATGTAGTGTATACGATAATTATTTTTTTTTTTTATATTTAGATGAACAGTATTAGGGTACGTCCAATTTTCGATCCTAATTTATATACACGGTGTTTTCAAATGACACAACGGTTTCACGTAGATATCTGGTAAAATTGGACAAAATGATATAAGAATTGAGGGTTCCAGCCCATTCACTTTTCGAAATACGGGGTGTTAAAGTTATTAAATGTTAAATGTAAAATGGCATATATGTTAATGGAAAAACAGTGGTGCACATTTGGAAAAATATGTCACTTCCCCCCTCCCAGTTTTCGCGCCACTGGCTTTTCAAGGTTTTCTCATTTTATTTTGTATTCCTCAATGGTTTTCTCGTGAAAAATGCATAACCTATGTGCATAACCCTTACATATTTAAAAATGTGTAGTTATCATTTTGGATAATACGAACAAGAAACAACAAATTCAACAAAACTTATTTTCGGAAAGTTATAGGTGAATTGAGGCTCATGAATTTTCACCCAGCAATCATTAGTTGTTTTGGATATGAATTTGGCCACTTATTCACTATTATAATAAGTTCAGATAGACTTTAAATTTCCTTAACGCTGAATTTGAAAAAAATATAGAATATACTATTGCTAAAAGTGTGATGCCTGGTGTCCAATTTATTTTTGTTACTCCTCAAATTGAATAGGTGAGGATAAATGAAGTGAATTAGAAATACACAGTAGGTAGGATTATTTTCTGAATTTAAATATAGAACTTACCCCTATGTAAAGTCAATTTATGCTGGGACAACTTCAATCCACTTCCTATTAGATATTGAAAGATTATTTGAGCTTTCCAAGTATATATTATAAGAAAACCAAGTTCTAAGATATTGTTCTCAGAGAAAAATATGATTACAATATCTTAGTTCAAATATTATTTCCAAAGATTCAAGTGGCGGGTGTTACCCCGTTCCTTTTTATGTTTATTAATTTTATATGGAAGACAAAAAAGATCGGAACTTTCCTATTTTCTATTTTGTAATATTGAACTTATCATATTCTTCAATCTTACAGATTTCATATGCAGGAATGATGCAGAAATCTAAAAGTATAAATACGCTATATTCAATATCGGAAGCGAAAGTATAGGTCCTGAAACTTTTTCGCTTTGTACTTAAAATATTCCCAACGTATTCAGTGAAGTTCCTGAATATTGGCAGAATAAAGTTTTATATTCTTTATTATTGTAGAAGTTCCGCCAGTATACTTTTGATATGAGAATAAAAACAGTTACGTGAGCTAGAACCAGTATTCGCTAGCAAAAATTGTTATAGTATTTATGAAAAAAGTTTCATCGTATTATGAGATATCAACTTTGTTAAGCTAAACACTTAATCAATGAGGTTACTTGCCCAAGTTCTATGGATTGGCAGATATCGGCGGCTATGCTTAGCAAATCAATTTTTTCTCTAATTTTTTGGGAATCAAACCACAATAATGTTTTTCATTTTTTTATTTCGACGTTTCGGTAGCGTTACAGCTACCTTTGTCAAGATTAACTAATAATAAAATAATTTTTGGTCCCTATCTGACACAACGAAAAAAATATTGTGACTCCAAGAGCTCATCCATATATCTCAAATGTGGTTGTATGAAATCCAAACCAATGGTTCAATAAAACTCAAAGTCCAAACCTCAGAAAAACTTAATAAAAGTTCCTCAAAGGACACTTATGATGAGCTACTAGTTGAAATATTAAAAACTAATGTAAAGGTAATTAAAATGTTGGCCAAATGGACTATGCCATAAGGGGGGTTTAGTGAACATTAATTTTTATATTTTAAATGTACATTATTCACAATATTGTGGTTTGATTCCCAAAAAATTAGAGAAAAAATAATGAATAATGACACAAGTAACTCACAGAATATATTTAGCAAATCAATATTAACGAACTGTCAAAATTAGTTAGCGTCAATCACTTTATCAAATGATATATCGAGGGTCACACGGCAGTACCTCATGAGTAACAAATCATGTATTGTACTTTAAAGTGTTTTAAAGAATTTTTTTTTATTCTGTTATTTAACGTCGGTCTATTTCTGCGACTGAAGCTAATCACCGACGCCGGGAGCACTCTACCCCTAACCGGAAATGTTGGCGAACCCACTAGTGTTCCAACCAAAAATCCAAAAACACGTCAACTTATGTTGGAAGGGGCTTATTTTAACTTACTGGAAAAGCCAGCCCCTCACTCCTAGCAGCATCCCTTTTATTTTTTTAAATTTCTTTTCATATTTTTTATGTAAAATTTGGATACTCCCCTTTGAGCTGATTTCAAACATGTATAATACTTGTTGGTTAAAGTGGTTAGTTTATGAGATAAACAA
>CAJUYI010000063.1:237561-252884 GCA_910591695.1 Galerucella pusilla
AAACTATTTTGCTTATTTGTGTGTGTGCTTAGTATTCGTAGTTGGCTTTTTTTGTTTACAGTGGGATCTTTATTTTGAGAGACAATGTAGAGAATATGTATTGTGAAAGACTGTAATGTGAGGTGCACCCGGTAAGCTGTATCTTCATGAAAAAATGTTTGATTAAATGAAGAGTGACATAAGTAGTTATTTTTTCATACAGCTTTGAACCTCTCAGCATTGTTGTTGAATTCCTAACAATTATTTTTGTTCATGTTTGTCATTAAAATATGTAAAAAAACGTTCCATTTATTGTATACTTTTTTCATTTATAAAAAATGGACCATAAAAGTCATTTTGCAGTAAAGTGGAATCACAGTAATTTTGAATATGCCCCCAAAATCTGTAAAATTACAGGAATCTTCTTTTTCGGCTGTTAGCGAAGTTCACAACCATCTGATTTTTGTTAGAGGTACTGACGGGCCTCTCAAGGTGGCGCCACCCGTACAAGTAGGGGGGCGCCACGGGCCAGTTTCCCATCTATAAGTATTTTTTTATCTATGATTCCCGCTACTCGACAATAAAATAATGATATCACATAAATGCGATTATAAAATGTAACTTGACATCTGCCAATCGTGTAAAACTATCAATTCAAAAAATAAATTTGCTGTTGAAGGGCACATTACGGGAACGGAGACAATAACAAAACATATAGTTTATGAAGTATTAAGAACGGTAAGGGTTGTTTACCGGTCGATAGCAATGTTTGGAGGCTGAGCGTAGCGAAGCCTCCAATTTTGCAGGAGACCGGTATTACCCTTAACGTTCGAGATGCTTATACCATTTTTTGCGCGGTAGTATTGAAATAAATTTCGAATGAAATAATTTGAATTTCTTCGAAATGAACGAAATTTCAAAAGTGACATTTATACTTCTCGATCAGCTCTACTTCTCGAAATTGTTTATTACTTTTCATATTGTTCTGTTCGGTTCTGTTCATACTAAAAATATAAATCTTATTTTTTTTCTTTTGTGTGATGAATGAAGTAATATATTATTTAAGACCACTCAAATGTATGTAGGGCTAAGACGTCGGTAAGTGATTTACTTACCGACGTCTGAACGGTAAGTAAATCACTTACCAACGTGTTAGACTTATAAACCAGTAAACACAACCTACCGTCCTGACAACCGATACTGCGTAGATAAACAAAAAAGATCGATCGCGCAAAAAATAATATGTCACCTCAATTTTTCCTCCGTATGCCATGCCTCTGTGATTATGTATTTGAAAAAACATTGAATGTACCATATTCACATGGATGATCAATTGGCTTTTCTCATTACCTACCGATCTCCAGCATTCAGTTTTTGAGTGTGTTTTAGTTTGCGGAACTCCTAATTATTATTCAAGTCACTGTCACGGATTCAATTTTTCCAAAAAAAAAAAAAACGGTATCATTTGCTAAAATTTTCTCACATACTTGGGCTGGAAAATCTATATTTATATAGGTACTATGTTCACGAAACGTTACGTATTAAATTTGCATATTTATTGAACAATTAATTATTTATTATTTATCAATTTATGATAGTAGGAATGTTCAGCTTTAAAAAAAGTATCCTTAGTGATGAGGAAAATTAGTCGTGGTCTTGCGACTTTTCATCCAATACCAAGAACTTACTGGTAAGACCAAGACTGGATTAACAAGAGCTAGACCAAGATCGAAGTGCAAGACTAAACTGAAAATTACAAAATTACAATTTTCATTATATATAGGATATAAGATAATATTTGTCACAACTTTATTGATCATGAATAATTTATACCTATCAAGTCTCGAAATATAGCAAACTATTTTTATCAGTAGGACTTCTTCAAGACTTACTCTGTATATCTATCACGAATAAACTGAGAAAGCTGATTCATATTCCCGAAAGAACCAAATTAATTCTGCTTTTCTTTTTGTTCCAGGCCCTTCATAACTCCCAAGAAGAAAAATAAAAGTAGGTAAGTTAGGAATAATTTTGTGTTGAAAACATTAGCTAATATACTGGAAGATTTAATTATAAAGTTGCTTATTACATTAACATTTTTTGTCGATAGATTTTATATTTATTTTTCACATGAAAATCCCACAAAGCGTAGCTCATAAAAAAGAAGAGTTTCTTCACTTTTATGAAGTGAAGAAGGCAGAAGATATGGGATTAGTTGAGAATTTCAAGAGCGAGCTATGTTTTCTAGCAGAATAAATCACAAAATTAAATTAACAAACAATTTAAAGATAGTACAAAGTAAATTGAAAAACATGGAATCGTCAAATGAATTTATATAATTGCCAACAGCCAAGAAAAAAATTAGATTACAATGAACTTAATCCATGAGGAAAGTCTCAGAATAAAGTAGTTCTTTCAGACCCACCATCTGATGGGCTTTTGAGAGATTCGCATTGTTCAGCCCAGATTAATGTCCATCTTATTTCCAATACGCTTCTAGGCTTTGTGCCCTATGATACCAAAATGCTATGTGAATAGAGGTTTGATCTCAGATTTCACAGAGTCTACATTCTTCCTTCTCCAATAGTTCGAGTCAGGCGACAGTGTCTTGTAATGACACTCATTAAAGCTCTTATGTCCGATTTCAACAACCTGATTCAAGGACTTTGCTCGTAAGTAATTTTTAGGCTAGGAAATACCTAAATCCTATACTCAGTTGAATCGTATTTTACTAACCTAAAAATTTCTCACTCAAGAAATACTCAGATTAAAATTCGTTTTGGAAAGTTATCTGCATAAAGTTGGTACAACTGTCTTATATTATCCTGAAAACCGAATGGGTGAAGATCATAGATAACAACTTCACCCTACTTATTAACATAACTGCGCGTTTCACCTAAATCAGTATTTTAGCACCATTAGCAACAAAAAATGAAATTCATACACCTATTCCTACGTCTAGAAGACACAAATTGTTTTTATACTCCCCTGTGAAAAAAAAGTTACGAGGTCTCACAATTGGGGTGACGAAATATAATGAAATTTAATAGTTCATGGCAAATGTATTCATGTTTCGTTCATTTGTGTGGGCTTTTGGAAAAATAATAGAAGTGCTAATTTGACGAAAGAAGAGAAGCTAAACTACCCTATTTATTGTAGAGATACATTTTAAGCGAAAGAACCGATTCTTCAAAGAACAAAAAAAAGATGATGCTTGGTCAAAAGTTGAGCAAGAGTTTATCGAATAATCAAGCTGAAAGGTAATTTTGATTCATTCCAATGATTGTTGAATTAGGAAGTTTTTTAGGAATGTAATCATTTCAAAAGAAATTTGGACTGAGTTATAATATGGGGTTGAAGCGTACAATAACAAATTGAAAATATATGTAGTGGGCACAGGGGGCGGACCAAGTACATTGAAAAAAGATGATATTTCATATTTTGTATTTCTACAAATCATCGGCATCCAAACGACGAAGGGAGATCCAGAAACTCTGACTCTCCTCGAAAAACTCCAAATTGAATATAATTTTCATTTTAATTTTATATTTTTTACGTCGTACTTTCATGCAACTGAAAACGCCGAGAGAAATCTGTTTTCATCCAAAGTCTTAAAACCATTGCTACGCAAACGAATTACTCGTATTCAGGGTCTTCAGACTTTAATGAGTTATCGAGACGCTCCACAAAACGTACAGTTCGCATTCTTCCCAAGTCTTACTCCTTTCATTATTTTTTATTACCAAATATCGCATAGAATTTCATTGGAAAAATATACTTTTCCATCATACCATCCTGTGGCATGTCCCGAGATTTTCGATTGGTGGAAAGCCAAGTGGTTTTTCTCATAACAGTCTGTTATCTTGTCATTTTCACAACTACACATGTAGTGGGGTAAAATAGCTGTTTGTATAACAAGGGAGCAAAATGCTACTTTTCCTCCCGAGGATGAAGTTTACTATCCGCGTCTCTCAAATAACAACTCATTTTTAAATGTATTATTTATATCTTGAAACTCGCTTGAATCACTTATTTCTTAAATATTATTTTATATTTTGTTCATATATTATAGAGTAACTAATTCACCTGAGTTATTCCATTGATGACGTACTATGACGACACTTTTATTTTTCCTCCCCAGGGAGGAAAAGTACGAATATGCTCCCTACAATGAGGCCATAGGTCAGACCATAGGGGTAACAACTACAAGTAATTAACAATACGGCTGATTTTTTTTCCATAGGTACCTTAAAGTATGTAGATTAATATAAAAAAAAGTTTACCAGTCTATCGATTTCCCAAATTCGAAAAAAAAATCAGAAATTTTTTTTTTCGAGATTTTTCAATATTTTGCGCTGGGGGGAAGGTAGAGAAAAATAAAAAATACCACCGTATAAAGAAAGTGTTTTGCAACAAAAAAGGTCTCTTGCGTTTCTTCCGTCCGAGCAATGGTTTGTAGGAAAAAATTCGGTAAACTATGGCGTGCCGTTTTGGTATTTACTAACATCGTTTTAAAAGGGGGAAACTATATATTATTATATCTCTTCTTTCAAACATTTTTATTCCGTAATTATTCTGTTGAAGAATTAAAATTATGTTTTTCATAATAATAATACAGGAATTTCTGTTATGAAAAAAATAATAGAAATTGTCGATTTAAAATTATGAAATACCTAATGAAAATTCATGATTTTAAATTATGAGAAACATAATAAAAATTCAATTTCCATTATGTATTGCGGTTGCCTATACTACTCTAATGCAAGTACCTGAAATCGGATAGTAAATGCATTACTGCAGGATAGGCAACCTCAATACATAATGGAAATTGAATTTCTATTATGTTTTTCATAATTTTAATTTATGAATATTCATTATGTACTTATTTCATAATTTTAAATCGGCAATTTATATTATGTTTTCCATAATGGAAACAATGGAACAAGATGTATATAGTGAAAATGTATAAAAGATGATTAATATTATAACTTTAAGATAAAATTTTCCAATAATAGTTATTTACGTAATTAGTGGGATATGGACATTATCATCGCACGCATGTGAAGTTTGCACGACGAGGCCGTAGGCCGAGTCGTGTAATCACATAAGTGCGTTAATAATTCCTATCACACGTGTTACGTACAAAATTTTATCTACAACTGTTTATTAGTATTATTAACAGTATATATTATACTACTATATTATAAAATTTGAAAAAAATTTCAATCCAACGTATTTTTAATAATATTGACCGCAAACATAAGGTACTGTATCATATTTTGTGACCATAGCAACAAAGACAAACAAGGCTGTGAAAATAAAAATAAAAATTAGTTATGTCATCAAATTTTCAAAGTTGAATGAACAAAAATCTATAAAAATGAGTTCAAGCGAAGAAAATCTCCTTTTGGAAATTGAAAATGCAGCTTCCAGTGTTATTTTAAATATTTACTTCTGGTATTAATATGTTTCTAGATTCTCATTACCGCACTAGTGCGGTAATATACGTCATTATGACACTGAAAATAGTGTTAAATCGTACCCGTTACATGACAGTTGTAGATAAAAATAATTAATTTATTAAAGGTAATACCACGAGTGCTTCAAATTTTATCGATAATTTTTTCTTTTCCACGAAAACTTGTTTATTTGGCAAAAATATGAAAACAAACCGATTGATAAAATCACGAGTCCGTTAGGACGAGGGATTTTATCTAAATTTGGTTTGTTTGAATGTTTTTGCTTCAAATAAACAAGTTTGAGTGATGAAAATAAAAAATTATGTGATAAAATTTGAAGAGCGAGTTGTATTTGGGAAGATTATTTTTTTCAACAATTCAAAATTTTGTATTACCTGAATGTTCAATATTCTCTTGGGTGATGGCACTCAATCGGTTTGTGTTCAATTTTCAATAAACTTCGAAGCACTTTTAATTGTCAATAATGACAAATTCAAAGTAAAATTTTGACGTTTCGATGTAAACAAGGTTTTATCGATGAGGAAGCAGAATTATCAGTATAATACCGAACGATTGGCTAGAATAATGTATTGCTATTGGTTAAAACCACCAAAATGTCAGATTTTGACAAGTGAAAAAAATAATCACCTTTTATTTATTATTTGCAACCTTAACTCTAACTGAAGATTGGAAAAAATTCTGATTGAATATTTATATTTTCTTCCGCCGTGCAGTAGAGTCGCGCGGATGCAGAACACATACTTAGTTTACCGAATTTTTTATGCACAATCCATCAATCGGTCGAAAAAAACGCAGGAGACCTTTTTTATTGCAAAACACTTTCCCTACACGGTGGTAATTTTTATCCTTCTCCACCTTCCTCCCAGCGTGAAATATTGGAAAATTTTGAAAAAAAAAAATTTTTGTATTTTTTTTTAATTTGGAAAATCGGTAGACTGGTAAATTTTTTTTTATATTAATCTACATACATACTTCAAGGTACTTATAAAAAAAATCAGACGTATTGCTAATTACTTGTACTTTTGGTCTAAAATGACCCATACCGACTGGCCTACCAGGAAATGTATACTTTGGATAGAGGTAGGCGGAAAAATATTCTCCAGGTCGCCGGAAGGAATGATTTTATTACTCCAGTAATTTATATGGATACTAGTCTCCAATTCCGTAGAGGCTGTCAATAGGCTAGTCCCACTACTCCACGCAATGGCTCACTATGGCCATGTACATCCAGCTCAGTATCCTTGGCTAACAACTCCAATGATCCTGAAACAGTATTAGTACTTTGGAAAAAGTTTCCGTGACCTTGCCATCCGCACCACGCTTTTAACATACATATAAAAAGGAGTAACTGAATTAATTTTCAGTCTCTCCCATATATCGTTGAATTAATTTACAAATTTGTGAACGTTTAAATTAATTCGCTGATAACCGACAACTTTGCGTAGGCGGAAGAGCCTCTCGTAATGAATCGTATCTAGTTTACAGCTCATAATCCTCTTCTACGGAAACTTTTTACCATCAAATGGGCAAAACTAAGGTATTATCGGAAAGTTTATTAAATTTGGTGTTTTCCGGTCGAGTGAAGCTCGGGCGGTTCGGGAAATTGAGAACAAAAAGCGATTTGGTAGGTATTAATTTTATTTGTGCAAGAATCTTTGCATAGAGCGGAAGGCAGGAAATTCCCTTTGAAATGTAAATACTCTGCGTCGAAATGTCTTTCAATTAATTTTGATTGGGCCGGAGGAATGATTGAGTTTGAATCAGAGATATTATCGAAAGATAAAAGGGGAATCTCTGTGTTTTCAAACTTTATTTCATTTGCACTCTCTCTCTCTTTCTTTGTCACTCTTCCTCGCTCTACCTATCCCCATTCCTTCTGTATTGCAGAAGTTTTGTCTTTCTGGATGGCTGCGCTTTGAAGAGGTTTTCTGTACTTTTATTTGAGTTTAGACCTTTAATGAAAGGTTTCCAAGGAAAATTTTTAAAAATGAAGTTATATATATCCAACGTATCTCTTTTAGTATCGGTAATATGATTCTGAGACACAGGAAAAGTGCTTCAATTTTATTTGATAAGATCGTTTTATCTTATGTTCGAATTTCTTAAAAGATAACTTTGATCCGGCAAATTTTTTTCTCGAAATATTTGTCGTATTTCAAACCGATTGTTAACAACACGTTTCGTTTTATTGAAGCTTCTATTTCTCAGCATTGACCTTCATTGAACAGAAATTTGGAAATATACAGATCTGGCCATTTTTTCACCGACCATAGATTCATGGGCATCGGGTACCACTGCTTCAAAGTAGAACAAAGCATTTCAATGAAAACTATCCACCCCACATAGTTCTGAAGGCGTCACTTGAAAATGAAAAAATAGAAAAAGTCAAAAATCATACAAAGGGGGACGTCTTTTTGCTAATATGTAGATGTTATAAATTCAACCCCCTCCCCGCTAGGGTCCCCACTTCCAATTTTTTAAATGGAACACCCTATACAATAATACTTTGTTGGATTTTATCAAATTGCTTACAGCGGAAGAGCTTCAGGAATGACCGGTTATTTATACCCAGGTTTTCTTATGATTTATCATTGGAATAGTTGTTAGTCGATACACACTTCAATACACAAAATCACCAAACTGAGTTATACATGTTTTGGAAACAAAAATGATCATACACAAATAAGTAACAACAAACGCGTTTTATTAACAACATTTCCAAAATAAGCTAGAAAAAGCGCTATCCCAATAAAAAAACCGTTCCTGGAACGTGCACTTCACTGGATTCCATTTCTAGTAGACTATCATATCGTTAGAATGTCATAAAATAAAATATTTTATTTCACATTTTACCAGAGGTGTGATCTACTATGAATGGACCTTAATAAAATTTGACAAAAAAGTTTTGTAGTCATAAACTTCAAAATGTTATTGATTGTCTAGTTGTCATATTTTTTCGTTGTGTCAGATAGGGACCAAAAATTATTTTATCAATTTTATTGCTAGTTAATCTTGACAACGGTAGCTGGAACGCTACCGAAAGGTCGAAATAAAAAATAAAAAACATTATTGTGGTTTGATTCCCAAAAGAATAAGAAAAAAGGACATTTAAACTTATTAATTTTTGTTTACAATGATTTATTACTAATTTTGTATAACAGTAACATATCTATATACCTACGTTTTATACCTAGCAGTTTAATGTGGTCCCGTATTGTGGTTCAAGATCCGGTTTGTGCATTTTCTTAATTCTTTTTCCAAATCAAATTTCTTTTTCGTAGAAAAAATAGTAATGCTTATCAATACACTCGCATGAACCATACGAAACTCGCCCTTGACTCGTTCCGTATCCCAGTGACACCTTTGTTGAGGAGTCCTGTATAATAAATAAAATATTATAATTTATAATAGTAGAAATATGAAATATTTATAATATAATGGTGTGTTTTAACTTTGCCCACCCATAAATATTTATGTTTCAATCAAATCTTTTTAAAATTTAAAAAATATAAACCTAATACCTACCTACATTTCTACACGTTTTGTACATTGTTATTTCCCAGCATCATTGTACTTACCAGAAAAAGATAACTAAGTTACTGATAATAAAGTAATATTCTATATTATATCTGAAAAACCATGTCGCATTTAAATAATCATTCATAAAGTGGAGATATGCATGATAATTAAACACAAACAGAGTATTTCCCATATATTTAGCATTGTACATCACCGATTGAGATTCCCACATGACGACACACGCTATCGGCTATATGCGCAGGAACATACCGTGAGTAAGTGTATCGTGGTCCGAACGCTTTCCAGTGTGTTCAGAGGCATTTATTTCTAAACTTGAAGCTATTCCAAAGCGGTTCGTTGCGAGTTTAAAAAGTTCTCTGACTTTTTGAGAAACTTCAAATGGTGGTTACTATCGTAACACACAATGATGGACCATGGATGGACCTGGATGGACCCACCGAAAAACCTAAATGATTAAACAACGTCGTCAAACTTATAATCGGTCATCTATAGTAAGGGTGAATCACGACCAACGGGATAAGATGTAAGAGAGGAATGAGGAATGGGATGTGAGAAAAAATTTGCAAGAATTTGTTATAACAATGAGTTATTAATGTTTTTCGAAATGTTCACATTTTAAAAAAAGTCAGCATAACTCGGAACCCCTCCGTGTTTAGGTATAGGGAACCATTATAAAGGAGTATTTTATTTTTTAGGGGCAATCAGAAAATGCAATAAAATATAGGGTGTAGCTTTGATACGCCACGCTTTATTGGAACATCCTGTATATTTCAAAATAATTTTAGAATGTAGCCTATATGAATGTACAAACTACTAAAGTGAAAAACATTTTAAAACTTCTACCGTTTCGCTATAAACCTCCATCCCGTTGGTCGTGATTCACCCTGTATATCTATATAATCACTCAAATACCATATCGGTAAGATAAGCGAAGTGGACAGTAGTACATGCAGATTCTGCGATTATGCAGATGAGACACATCATCTGTAATAGAGAACTGGACTAGAATTTTAATAAGCAAAAATGTGCTATATTTCATAAGAATAAATTACATGAAAACGACTGGCATGGAAAAAACAATGCTTTTTATCACTAACAACTACTATAACGGGTGTAAAATGCCAGATAATTTAAATTATCTAAAGCTTTTCTGAACGCATCGCTATTAGTTGTGACGTAGAATAATTTATTCTGGTGCTGCCTGTGCGTCCATGCGACAAGGAACGATTTTTGGTTCATTCTGATTCATTAGACTCTGTGAAATTTTGTATTTGTCCTTGGTATAATAATAGTACAGCTTCATTATATATGTATATGACGTCGTAGTCGAAAAATAATTCAATGATTAAAAGATACTTTTCATGAATATCCAACATTTGAAATTTGTGTGTGTAGTTTCAATAGCTTTTGTGGCATAAGATAATTAAGACACGTTTTATTCTTCATGTAAATTATTCCGAATAACAAACATGGCATCATTGGTGAAATATAAAAAAGCATATAATTTCACCATGCGGTTCAAAAATCCCTACGAAAAATGTCGTTAAGAAATCCCGAAAATCCCCGAATTGTGACCGGGAAACGCTACACATATGGGCTAGGATCCGTTTCACATAAGAAGGAGCATCTTGGAGTTTTCCAGCTGCAGATATTAAAATCGAATTGAATTGAATATTTTTTGGCATAATAATAACTCGTTTAGCATGAATAGCGCATATAATGGTATCTTCAAAGAGACCCATTTGGTAAACTTCACTGGCTTCTTGGATGGCCATAACTGCTGAACATTGGGAACGCACATCTGTTTTAAAATCCTGTTCAATTACACGAATTGAACGTTGAAAAAGTTATTTTTATACGACCGAGCGTTTTAACCCACTTTCCCGCACGCATTTTAGTTTTGAAGGTGTCACTTTCCCGCACTAAAGCGGGAAAGTAAAATTATGCAAATTTTGACCTTATTAGATAGTTTTTCACTTCGGAAGCTATAACTATTGTTACAACAGGTGAATAAATATTTACGAACTAGTCCATCAAATAAAATCTATAGTTTGGCAAGTTTATCTGAAGCTATGCGGCATCGGTAAGAGGCGAGGAAGAACATGGCGCATATCTGTCAAGTGTACAAATGGCGTACGGTACCTATTTTACCAAGTAAAACTGAAAATACAAAGGTCACTGACAATACCAACGCCACCGGATAAATCAATATCAGTTAATTGACGATGTGAGAGAAAAGATCACACGCACGCACTTGCCAATAAGAAGTCAGCTGGTCAATACAAATCACCAATTATGTAATTCGGAGGGTGTGGTCATTATGGTTTTCGTACAACGCAGCCAGAGCTTGAAGAAGCCCATAACAAATTTGGACAAGTGTTCATCTTTTAACATCCATAAATTGAAAAAATAATGTTAATAGAATAAATAAAAGGAAACAAGCATATTATAAAATTAGCGTTTAATCATATTTTTGATGCTGTTAATAATAAAAAGACTCATTTATGATTATTATCACTACATAGTTAGCACTTCAGTTTTTTCATAGTTAAACGTGGCAATATCGAATGTTTTCGACTGCGTTTCTTCCACGGTTTCAGATAAACTTGCCAAAGTATACATCTTTGCTAGCTTTTTGTTGCATTTTTTATTCTTTGAAAATATAAAATAATGTATATATTTCATCGTTCTCTCAATGTGACCTGCAACCGATGCCATCCTCATCGACGTCATCTACTTACCAGCTAACACCAAATAACTCCACTGGACCGGTAATTTTTAGTTATTTACAGAATGCAACAAATTGTGTTTCTAATAGTAATATTTATAATAATTAATAGTGTATGTGGAAATAAAATAACTTTTGAAAAATGGGTTGGTATACTTTTTTGTGTATACGGTCGTAGGAAAAATAATGTTCCTAACTCATGCGTAAAGTGTCTTTCCCGCACTTGGTCGCTTGCCCAAACTCCGCTCCGCGTCGTTCGGGTCAACTGCAGTCGCGTGCAGGAAAGTATCACTTTCCGCACTTGTCAGGAAAATAACTATTTCTTATTAGTATTTCTTTTTCAATAGATGTCTTATTTCACGAAAAGCAACAGTACCAGGCCTATAACGATGGTGTTTTCTACGCCACCAGCTGCTGGTGCTGGTGCACTCTTACGAGCGGCCTTCGTTGTTATCTGCTTACGAGGAGCTTTTCCTGCAGCTGATTTTCTATCCGTTTCTTGGTTCGGCCATTTTTCTACCAGGCGTTGGTGCAATGCCTATTTTGCCCTCTTCTGTTATTATCTTATTATTACTATCATTATCTTGAGTGTGTGATTGCTCAGCGCTGGCTAGTAATGTTCATCTACCCCCAGCGTGTGATACATCTACCAAGCCTCCAGTAATGACCAACTTTGGATTAAGAATGGCATTTTTGCATTTCAACCCAAGCCAGAAATAGAAATGTTTCTACTTTTGAGTTCCCCATCCATGGACACACTATATACCTAGTCCTGCTAACAAAAATAGCGAATCGTCGGTCTAAAAAATGTATACATTTAGTTTAAATTCTTTTTGTTTCACGTGAACGAAACGAACTAAATTGACCGTCTTCAAAGTTCTTACAGAAAATACAAGCAAGCCAAACACATCCGCCTTTTCGATGAGTTTTGTGGCTGAACTTCGGAATAGTTCGATACCTATATAAACACTACAAAGCTCGACCAATATGGGAAAAGGAGTTTGAACGTTACAAACAACAAAAAAATAAAATGCTCCTCGATTTTTCACAATACGCCGATATTTATTTAGGATTTCTACAAATGAAATCCAAAAGTTATTTATCTTAGACTCAGCGAAACTATTTTTTAAAAGTGGATTTATATCAACAGCATAACTCAACATATTGTTATATTTCAACCTTCTGAGGAAAAATTAAATGAGGCTCACAGTAGATATAGTGAATGTATAGTACACAAATTCAGGACAATCAGCATTATAGAGAGGTAAGATACAACCCTCCATTCAAAAGTGTGGAGAGTATAGGTACTTTTCCCCCTACCCAAACTCCTGAATTTCTATTTTCTTCAAATCAAACTCAAAAAACATCTAACCTGCATCAGTGAACATGTCTGTTTATAAATAATATAACTGGAAACTATTGTCTAGATTTACACCTAGTCTGAAAAATGGAGGATAAGTATAAGAGTATCTTGTGGCTGGTGTAGAACATCTCTTATTGTTTTAAAAGTCTTTACTCAGTTAATTTGAAATAAATTAAATCCAATCACTAGTAATGTTACAAATTAACTCTCAACCTACCTATCTGATAACAAGTCGAAATACGTTGAACATTCGATACTATTATAACGTATATTTATTTCCATCTTCTGTAAGTTTCTTGTGGTATATTCATCATTCTTTTTGTTCTTAATTTTAGAAAATCTTGATATTATCAAAATAATTGAAGTATTCAACATCTCATCAAAATCTAATGTTAAAAAATGCATTGTTAAGCGTTCCTTGGTTTACCAGTAGCGATACTTGCGTTATAATATTATTTTTTCCCTCTACTATCTGTGAAGTTGACATTTTTGACATTTCATTCAATTTTACTTGACTATTTGAAAGTTATTATTGTAATACCAATCTAATGTTGAGTAACTTAAAATGAAATATCAAAAATGGACCATAAATAATGTCACTTTGCAATAAAAGTAAAATTACAGTAATTTTGAATATGCCGCCAAAAATTGTAAAATCACAGGAATCTTCTTTTTCGGCTGTTAGCGAAGTTCACAACCATCTGATTTCTGTTGAGGTACTGACGGGACTCTCAAGGTGGCGCCACCCGTACAAATAGAGGGCTCATATCATTTTGTCCAATTTTACGGGAGAAATCTACATGCAAAAATTTGTAATTACCCTTAACGTTCGAGATGCTTATACCATTTTTTGCGCGATCGTATTGAAATAAATTCCGAATAAAATAATTTGAATTTCTTCGAAATGAAGGAAATATCAAAAGTGACATTTATACTTCTCGATCAGTTTAAAATATTTTTTTTATTTTGGTGAAATTGTTTTTATGCTATTTATTACTTTTGGACGTCTGAACGGTAAGTAAATCACTTACCGACGTATTAAACTTAGAAACCAGTAAACACAACCTACCGTCCTGACAACCGATGCTGTAAATAAACAAAAAAGATCAATCGCGCAAAAAAATTATGGAAATAATAGTAAAAATGTATCCGAAAAAATTCAAGTAGATCAACATCATTGCGAATACCAGCTTTGCATCGAATTTTAATATAGCATCGGTGGCTCAGTGGTAGAATGCTCCCCTTACACGCGGGCGGCCCGGGTTCGATTCCCGGCCGAAACATATGAATCGCTGCATCATAAACGAGAGAGAGTCTCAGGAGAGAGCACACGCACGTAAGCAAGGCACATAAGGGAGCAACGTAACGTAACGTAACGTAACGTTCAGATCTTTTGCGTCGCGGCTCCTGGTTGCTCAAACATATCCTGACGTAAACTAGAGTTCCAAAAAGTATAGATCACTGGAAGTGAATAAGGTAACTATGCTTATTTCATTCCAGGAGTCTGCCAACAGAGTGGTGGTTCTCCAGCTTCAAATTGATTGGGTCTGTTATTAAGATGAAAAACAGGATAATCGCCACACATCACCTATTAAGGTTCCACTTATGAATATGAACAATATTGAAGATACACCATCTACCATACCACAACAGGTCTGTTCCAGTGAATATGGAGTTCATAAAATGGAAAGATAACGTCCAAGGTGAATACTTACCCCACGTATACTTCCTCAAAATAATCCGATTTTAGTAAAAAGTGGAACAAGAAAATGGAGGTAAGAGAAGAAAACAAGAGACCTTAGACAATAAAATCACGTCAATACCACCTTAGTAGTTGGACACAACTAGTACTCTAGTACTCACTGCATGTGGTAGGGTCCCAAAAGCGGCTTCGATCGGAGTTTATTTCGAATGCCGAATCCAATATCCAATATTGTGAATAGTAAAACTGAAGAGTTCAAGGTCATCTGTCACACATTTGCAGGCAGAAGATCAAACTATTCTAAGGTTATATTTATTATTATACGTTTTTTCGTGTTATGATACGTGATACTATATCGTTAAATTATCCAGAAAATGGATCAAAAATGGAAATAAGGTTATCAAAAAATACTACTTTCCCAAATTAATAAAGCTGACTACCTACTAGCCTGACTTTATTACCAGTGAATAAAATATTTACTCACAAATCTGACGACTTTCATTATGTTGGATTGAAACCAGTATTCTTTTT
>CAJUYI010000063.1:280701-353495 GCA_910591695.1 Galerucella pusilla
CATCAACACACAGAGCTTCTGGTTCGAAATATAACAGCTCATAGCCCCGCATTTTTCACAAGAATTGATGCTGGAAAAACTTTACAAAAGACGATCCCTTGTTTGGTTGAATCAGAAATTAATCAAATCAGCTTAAAACAGCATTCAGGATATGTTATACTTTCAAGATGTGTTAAGAAACAACTTTTACTACAGAATTGACAAAAAGTTTCACATTATATACGTGACAGCCGACTCAATATAGTAGTGGATATTTGACTAGTCCTTTTATCTGATTGTTAAAATCAGTTATCTTAACATGTAACGCCGTTCTCTCTTATTTCAATTTTCTCCTCATGCTCCTCTGTAGGTATGTCCATGCTGTCGTGGAAACGCGCCTAGATTTAAGTCTTATCAAATCTCGATAGTCGTCGCTTACACGGGAAAACCCAGAAAGCAACATGTCAGCCCTTGTCTTGGGTACCTACTCTACGAACTAACTGTCCCTCGAGCCATCGAACTGAGAACATTTCCGCTATTTCACATGGAACGCTATAATTCCCTTTTCCAATCCATGAATTAGGATTTTTATCGAAAATAAATTGTGTGCAAAGTGATTAATTTGTTGCATAATTTAGCCGCGCTCTGTATATTTATTCAGTAAACATGGATGACGGAGAACCATAGTGTCAGTTTGCATTGAATCTCTGATGACCGTTCGCACCAATAGAAGCATAAGCTTAGAATAGCTATGGATAGTGTGAAATTTGAGATTCGCTTAGTTGAAATTCAGTTGCACTTGTTTTGCTCTGCTTCTTAGCTTAGCTTTTTGCTCAATACATTTGTTCAACCCCGCTATAAGTTGAGTTTTATTTATTTTTGCGCGATCGATCTTTTTTGTTTATTTACAGCTGGGGTTGTCAGGACGGTAAGTTGTGTTTACTGGTTCCTAAGTCTAACACGTCGGTAAGTGATTCACTTACCGTTCAGACGTCGGTAAGTAAACTACGTCTTAGCCATACATACATTTAAGTGGTCCTGAATAATATATTACTTCATTCATTACAGAAAAGAAACAACAAAGAATAGGAAGATTTATATTTTTTAATGAACAGAACCGAACAGAACAATATAAAAAGTAATGAATAGCATAAAAACAATTTCACCAAAATGCAAATTATATTTTAAACTGATCCAGAAGTATAAATGTCACTTATGACATTTCGTTCATTTCGAAGAAATTTTAATTATTTTTTTCGAAATTCGAATATTTCAATACGATCACGCATAAAATGGTATAAGCATCTCGAACGTTAAGGATAATACCGGTCTCCAGCAAAATTGGAGGCTTCGCTACGCTCAGCCTCCAAACATTGCTGTCGACCGGTAAACAACCCTCACCGTTCTTAATATTTAATATACTATTCTCCATGGTTTCTAGTGACATTTCGTTTTTGTGGTTTGGAAAAACGTATCAAAAGCTGTTAAAAGTCAATTCCTTGGAAATCAAAGGATTTTATTCTTGTTTTTTAAATAAGAAAATAGTTTATAATGGAAAACACAGTAAAAAATAAGAAAATCAGATCGGCAAATTAAATAGTTCGGGAACAAAATTGCTTATATTCTTAGCTGCAAAATAGGAAGAGGTTATTGAAAATAAGATGGCCTGTCAGGGCATACAAATTATCCGGATGCTTGCTCAAGCGAAACCAATTCTTCATAATAGTTTTTACGGTTGTACCGTCTTCTTGGAAATCCATTTTCAAGAATATCCAATACTTCCGGATCATGCTCCATAAACATCCTTTTCCAAATGAAAACACTTGAAATTGGAAGACGGAAAACGAAAACCCGAAAACAAAAAAATCATTGACATATATGTCAATGAAAACACAATAATGTTAGGTTAGAAATCTCCACTCTAAGGATAAGTGGAGAATAAGCGAGCGATTTTCTAAGCGTGCAGCTTAAAATGACCAGTTGCTCATGGTGAAAAACCAAAATTTCTTAAAGCGCCACTCAACTTTGAGGCTACTTAAATATCAATTGGTGTAAGCGGCCGTGAAGAAGATAAGTTTGTTATCGACACGCGTGTGAGATAGTGTAAAGTGTAAGTGTTGGTGTAGTGGTATAATGTTCCGATAGAATGTTTAAGGCAGTTCAAAATTCAAGTCGACAAGATGTCAATATTAATTTACAACGTGTCCAAATCTAGTAGCTTTTTGTTTTATACATTCCGTATGCTAAGTAGAAGGAAGGAATCAAGATATTTCTCCGACTATAGACCTGCATACATTAAATGTGGAGCAAACAATCATCCTACAACTTCATGGGAAATTGGAAGGTTATTTAACGTGTTTTCCTTCAACCCCATAACGTCAACAACGTCGCCAACTGACGACTGCTTTAATCCCAGCCTAGAGCCTCTCTGTCAGCCCTTATGTTGTTATTAACCACACGCTCCCCCTCTCAGGTGTTTATCTTGTTATAATTTGACTAATGGGAGATATCTATGTACAATTCGAGCGGAATAACTGGAAACATGTAAGGTTTTCCCAAAGCGCTTATGTAATCCAAATCAAAATTTCACTGAAATTAGCGGAAAAGTAGAAATTTGATGGAAATTCAACGTTATTAAGACTTGAATGGAGTTGGGAAATTGGGGATTCCGCAATTTAAACATTAAAAATTGTAGCAAAAAATAAAACCAACTTTTTATTTGGTGCATCCATTGTGAAATACCTGATTTAAGCACCAATCTGCTTTGCTATAACTTATTTCCCATTATTTGCTATATCATCGCTCAAATCATGTCATAAGATTATTCGTGAGGATATCAGTAACCAATAACCATTACCGTTGTAGTCCAAGCTTCGTAGCTCCATTTCAAAGATGTATGAAGCATCAGAATGAAAATTATTTTCCAAACTTTCTCCAAAATCAACCTATTGAGTGGAAACTTCAGGCGCGTTAGGCTTTTTTTTTTGGTGTGAAGAAAAATCATTATTAATTTTTATTTGGACAAATTTCTTTCCATCACAACCATATATAATGAAAAATTTTAAAAATGGGGTTCATTTTTGTATGAAAGTTATCATTCACCATGGAAGTACGATACAATTTTTAGGAGGGAAACATTCATTTGTAAGAACTCCCATCGCCATGCGCCTACGATAAAAATTTTAAGGGGGTTAATTTATTTAGACCAAGTTCCTTCCTTCATGAAATATGATAAAATTTTGAAAACGGTTGATTCTTTTGTGGAAACTTCAGTGCATCATTGGAGTGCGATAAAATCAATATAGGGGATTCAATTGTTAGTACAAATTTCTATCATCATTGGTGTAGGTTTAAAATTGTCAAAAGTAATTAATTTTTTTGTACAAATTCTGTATCAATTCTTCACGCGGGTTGATGCATTTGATAAAATCTCCAGTTGCTACGGGAGTGATATAAAAATTGTGAAATAGGTTCATTTGCTTCTGTTTTTTTGTCTGAAAATGACAGAAAATCTGGTTCTATTGAACCATACAACTCACCTTCACCTTCATGAAAAAGCAAATACTATGTATTGCGTTGGACTTAATTAACTGTTGTCTACTGGATCCAGATTACCTTCTCCAGGCCGATTTTTTATGTCCAACTAGTTAAGCCGAGCTCCTTCTGCATAGCTACCATGGCTTCAATAGTATTCCTATTAAATTTGGTCTACCGTAAATTTTGGTGATCTCTTCCAATGAACTGTTTCTCTTGTCTCTGTCTTGGAGGGGATTTCCACATTTGTAGAGGTTTCTGTGTCGCCTATTTTTTAGTCGCCATACTCATTGTCGATTTTGAAACACCAATCTAATAAATGGTATATTGGTGCGCCTTGTCTGGCAATTCCATCCGCCCTAGAGTCAGTGACCTTGCAACGGTTTGCGAGTGTGCTTATAGAACATAGGCAATCCTAAATACACAATATGTCTTTCTTATTTGAAATCATATGGAAAACTTTTTTAATAGTAATTTTTGGAAGAATAGTTATTCTTATTCTCATAATTTCGCAATTAAAACGCGTAATAAGTGCATATGCATTTATTTTGCAAAAAATGAAATACATTCAATTATACTGAGTTATAAAATTAACATCATATTAATATTAGAAACCAACTAATCTAATTTTCACTCGTACTAATGCTTAGACATATCCACCCTCTCGTTAAATACACTTAATCGTTCTGTTGGAAAACTCACTTAATACATTTCCTATCAATTGTGGAGAAATTTCTTGCCATGCTTCTAAAATTATCCTCTCCAAGTGGTCATTATCTTGAAACGGCGCTTTCTGGTGAACTTTTTGTTCCAGGTAACCCACTAAAAAGTAATCAAGATGGGTTAGGTCAGGGGATCCGGGCGGATGTTATTTGGGCGCTGAAGGATTAATGCACTTTTTACAACATGTAAACTAGGCGTCAAGACCGAAGGGTCATTTTAATCCTATTTGTATTTTGGGCGGTAGCCGACTGAAGTACCCAGGCCCAAACCCGGTTATTCAAACTAAAAAAAAAAAGAAAACCCAGACCCAAACCCAGTTGATCAAAGTGTAACTATGTATAAAAATATCAGAAAATAAGAAATAGAAAACTGAAAAAAAAAACAAGAGAACCCAGGCCCAAACCCGGTTGATAAGAAATAGAGAACTATTGGGCTTTTCCAAATATTGGTGGTGAGCTATTTTATGACTCGACCTACCTGCACTTCTTAGCGGCGAAAATACATATCGGATTATCTAACCTTCTTGGTCAGACAGGTTAGCGCCTAAATTACACCCGCCGGGGGATTCAGCAGATCAAAAGAAATCAGAATATCTTTGAATAACTTTTACATGGAACAAATTCTCAAGATAGTTCCTAGATTACATATTGTATAATCGACTTCCATGAAGCTTGGCCCTTATTGCAGCTAGACTCGTCCTATCAATGTCTCATGCGGCATCCCTCCCTGCAAACGAGCCTGCTGTTAACTCAGTTAGTATAGTTCATGTTTTTTTGTAAATAATAAGAACAATATTTGTGAATCAAAGCATGATACAGTCAAAGCAATACTTTCAGGAGACGATTACAATCCAATTTAAAACATTATAACTTTTCGACGACCCTTCTACTTATCAGACTTCACACTGTTTCGACACATTATCAGCTCGTTGGCAAGGCTCGTCGAAAAATTTATTTGCAAAAAACCGCACCCATACGACGACGTTGTCATTATCGTTAAAACCAAAAACGGGACAATTTATGCCCACCGCCGTAGTTTAAGAACATCTTAAATTCCCACATTACTCCGAGCTATTCTCCGAGCTTCTTGGACCATGTTTGATTGCCAGATGTAATAAAAACGAGATCCGGTGGTCGTTTTAAGGCACCATCATTAAATGTGGTATATTAGTCGTAGGCCAGTTTGAAATAGTTTTCTTCCAATAGAGAATCGTGGCTACGTTCAGGATTACATTATCCTGACGTTTGTTTTCTGTTCCTCAAACAAACATAACCTGGCGTAAATAACTAAAGTTCCAAAAACATAGACACTACAAGCAGTTCTGAAAATCAATTCTTATCCGTATACGTATCGCAATGCGCATGTGCAGGAGCTATACGTGGGCTTCGTTACGTTACGTGAAACGTATCAATCCATCACACGTACCTAACGTACGTTTTGCTTTATTGGAACTTTAGTTCTATACGCCAGGTTATGTTTGAGCGACCAGGGGTCGCGACGCAAAAGATCTGACCGTTACGCGTTACGTTACGCTGCGTTATGTTACATTGCTTCGTTATGTGCCTTGCTTTTGCGTGCTTGTGCCTCCTTAGTCTTTCTCTCGTTTACGAAGCAGCGATTCATAATAATAAATATGCTCATACCCGGATTCGAACCCGGGCCGCCCGCGTGCAATGCGAGCATACTTAACCACCAAAGAATATGCAAATTGTTTATCTATAACGTCAGATGTATTACATAACTTTTGCTTAAAAGGAACTAAAGTTCCTACCGTGTGTCCCGCGACACGTTCTATCTTTTTGTGCTTCGTATTCGCGTTTTTCAACGACCAAACGACCAAGAAACGCGGAGAGTCTTAAGGAAAGACTATCTTCCATTAGATGTCAAGGTAATAGTACTCACTATTTCTCACGTTAAAAATTAAAACACATGTATGGTTACGTTACGGGCGCATTTGCTTCATACTCCTTTTTGATAAATCACGTATCTCCGTTACGTCACGTATACGGATAAGAATAAGTGATTTATTTGAAGAACTGCTTTATGTCCCTATTAACGTTATTCTACTTGCGTTGAGCCGGCTGGTGGTATGATTGAAAATGAAAGTTATCAAATGACATAGGTTAGCAATTTGCTAACCATCAACTCCAATAATTCAATCCACTTGCGTTACTATTACCTCAGCAAACTATCGGGGATTGTTGTCGGAACGCGAAATCAACCACTGATTCGGAATCATATTGAATCGAACATAGTATGCCTTGATTTTTCACATGCGTCTTTTAGTATTTGATAAATTAACTCCAATGTTAAAATGTCATATACCTGGAAATGTTATTGTCACTTTGACATCGATAAAAAAGGTGCATCTTTTTTTATCGCGATAAAAACTCCTCTTCCTCAATATCTAGTGAGGGGACGTCACTTTTACACAATGACAATGAGTCGCAAGTTAATAAAGATAATTATTTTTGTTGATCATACATATATTCTGTCGTTAATTTATCTTGCCAAAAAACACTCGATCTTTTCTTTCTTTTCTTTTCCAATCACTAAATTTGCTCGAAAAACTGACATTAGCTAAAATCGCTCCACCTTCGGTGTCGCGATTTTATCATTTATCCGATAAAAAAAAAGCTCTTGTGTTTTTACTGTTGATAAACAAATTTTGTGATGATATCGAAACTTTTTCTCGATATATATTCCATTTCGTGAGTTCAACCTCCCATCCATCACTCTGTTAGAAGATACCTCCCATACCTCGTTTATCATTTTTATACATGCTGTATTCATTTAAGACAATCTTTTTATGTTTGAAGGTTTAAGTTTGAAGTATCTACACATTTTCAAGATGAAGTATGATCCTATTTGTTAAGATGATTTTTTTAATTCCTTTATACAGTTTGTGTAGATACCTATCGTGAAATAATAATATGAGGTATGAGATGGAGGATAAGGAATTGGTTTGCGGCACACTAAAAACGATGTTCTCCATAATGTGTGCCTCAAAATCAATTTCTGGTTAGTGGATTGATCGTTAACTGTTCTCCTTCACTTTAAGGTGTTTTCAATAAAAAAGTTTACAGGCTCATGTTGATTTTAGGGTTCCGTCGTTCCCAAGGGGTGAAAAACGGACCCTATTACTATTTTGTCTGTCTGCCAGGCTGTATTTGGGCTGTATCTCATGAACCGCAATAGTTAGACTGTTGGAATTTTTTTAGATGATGAATTTCTGTTGCCGATATAACAACAAAAACAAAAACAGAATTAAATAAATATTTACGGAACATTTTTTTGCAGGTGATTTTTCAAAACAACATCCTGTTTTCATCTATGAGGAAATAGCTAAAATAGCAGAATATTGAGTGATATTCTTCTCATTCTCTGGACAAGATGTTCGTGATTCAGCAGCTCAAGAGCCTCTGCGCCGTCATTTGGTGAATACATCACTTATAGTTTGCTATTCTTGAAATTTCCTTTGGTGTACCAGGTAAGATTTTTTCCGCCTTATCATTTTCAGACGCTTTTACCATTATACTTTATACTGGTATTATGTCCGATTTCTCTTTATTATCCTTAGTTGTGAATATAAGTGAATTTTTCCCAAAGTAGGTCGTAGAATGCAAGATACTTGATTGGCCAAGGTGGCTTCACTACACTGTGACTTATAAGATTTTTGTTTATACCCTACTTTCATTTTTCTGGACAAAAGATAGAGCCAAAGATGGATCTCTTAATCAGGCTGTAAGTAAACCTGACAGGTATTAGATACATGCGTAGGCCAACAATTACCCCTGCATGTTCCATTGTCCGCTCATCTTAACGGGAATATAATCACTTGTTAAGTTCAAAGTATCCTGATAGTCGGACGCAATGGATATTCTGGTCAAGTTGATTAATTTTTCAAGGCTCATAAATCTTATACTCCAATAATTCTGGTTGTAAAATTGCTGGAGTGTTTCCCAGGGCTGTTGATATCCTATTATTAGGACCTTTAATCTAAGACAAGGAACTCTCGTTTTGCTGCTGAAATTGGGTGAGAGAAATTCGAAGACAGTTACCGATCTGGTGACTGGACACTGTACCCCGAGGAAGCATTTGCACATGATGGGCAAAGTTAGTGAACCTATGTGCAGAAAATATGAGCTCTACAATAAAACATCTTCTCACATTCTCTGCTTCTGTGAGAGCTTACAAGGACTCAGACGGAAGCACTTTGGAGTGGAAATAACACAACCACCACAACAACTGAAGATCCCTCCAGATAAACTGATGTTCTATATAGAAGACATGAAGCTCCTGGAATGGAAGTAGGGGAAGGTCGGACAAAGTGGAATTGGCAGGCAAAGTGAAATTTTGTCATGAATATTTTTAAAATTGGCGGTCGCAAATTTTCCTAGTACGGTAACTTAGCTTCATCTAGTTGGCACCTCTGAGTTCAGTATGGCTGTTATAACTTGTATACTCTAGACGCTAGATCAACTTATCGTGTTTATCAATGAATATTGTAATATTTTTTTAGTGTTCCGGAAACAATTAAAGAAAAACAGTAAGTGTTTATTGCCGTATTTATTTGTCAGCTGAAAAATACATGTTTAGAAGTATTTTAATTTGTTCACACACCATATTTTTTCATTTAAGGAAATGGTAGGTTGATTTGTTACCGACGTCACCACGGCGGGCGAAGTAAAATAGAGGTGATGCTGGCAAACTAAAATATTTCACTTTGCCTGCTTGCATTTTGTTCCCGCATGCTAAAGTATTATTTGATGTTCTGTTGCTTGTTTTCAGGTGGAAGTGAACTATAAAAGAAAAACCACCCACCAATCATGGGATGTGAGTACCATGAATATTTCACTTTGCCCGCAGCATGGCGGGTGAAGTAACATTTGTTACTCTTCAGGTTCTTCATTTTCTTTTATTTGTGTGTCATTAGATTCGTGGTTTTTACTTAATACATTGTAAACCTGTATAATATAGCTACCAATTGTGCCTACTTTAACTTTTGTAAGTACAGCGCCAAGTCCACAGAACATGTTCAAATATCAGCTATTCCACTTTGCACGACCTTCCGGTAGATAACATGGGTAATGGTACAAAGATTCAGTCCAAGTGTCTGTGCTGTTGAGCCCAACCCAAACGTATGGATGAATGAATGAGGACCTATAATCAATGGACAGGTTATGCGAGCGGCATATTAGAGATAAAGTGCTAGTTCACAACCCACTTCATCCAAATCAGCATGCATATACTCCGGGAAGGTCCACTGATGCGGCCCTTCACCAAGTGGTTGGCAGAATCGAAAGATCATTGGACAACAAAGAATCAACCCTGGGTATATTCATAGATATCGAGGGAGCGAATGATGAAACAACCTTTTCAACAATCACCCAGCAACTCAACTCCAGAAATGTACCTCTGGTAGTAGAAGAATGGATACTCAAGATGCTCTCTAGTAGAGCAATAAGTATCAATGTAGAAGACATCACAGTAAGAGGACTAAACATAAGGGGATGTCCACAAGGAGGAGTCTTATCACCCCTTCTGTGGAAAATAGTCCTAGACACCCTGATAAATCACCTCAACAACAATGGATTCTACACAATTGCATACGCAGATGTCATAGTTATCCTGCAGACTGGCAAATTTGTGAACACACGGTGTGTGTTTACACAGGATGGGCTTGAATTAATTGAAACATGGTGTGAGGAACACTCACTGTCGATCAATCCCAGAAAGACTAAGATGGTCCTTTTCACCAGAAGAAGAAGTTTATAGGGTTTAAAACCTCCCGAAATCTTCAAAAGCAAACTAAACTTTTCGGAAGAGGTGAAATACCTTGGTATTACCCTCGACAGAAAACTAACATGGAACTCTCATCTACACAGCAGAGCAAAAAGAGCATATGTGGCTTATGAGCATTGTCGGAGGACAGTGGGACGCACATGGGATCTGTCACCCCGTGTGGTCACCTGGATATACACTGCAATAATAAGACCCATGTTAACGTATGGAGAAATTGCATGGGGACCAAAGATTCTACAAGCAACGGCCATCCAAAAATTATATAAAATACAGCGAATGGCTTGTTTGAACATCACAGGAGCCATGAGAACAACACCAACCGCAGCAATGGAACTAATTACTGGTCTGACCCCTCTGAACCTGTACATCAAGGAGGTTGCGTTAATGGCTATGGTACGATTGCGCACAGCTGGTGTGAAGCCCGGAGTAGGAGTGGGCCAATTGAGGTTAAGCCTATGGCAGAAAGCGCTTACTGCGCTACCTCTGCTGCAGGCAGCCAATGATGCAATTGAACCCAGGTTTTTGTTTAACAAACCCTACAAAATACAAATAAAATAGAACACAGAGCCAGATGCTGCAAATGCAATACGCATATATACAGATGGTTCAAAAATGAGAGAAGGCTCAGGATGTGGAGTTTATTCGAGAGCACTAATCCTAAAGATTTAGTGGGGAATGGGAAACAATACCAGCGTGGACCAAACAGAACTGGCTGGTATCTTAATTGCCACAAAAGAAATGACCAGAAAAGGAATTTCTGGCAAAAACATCACAATCTGCACTAATAGTAGACAAGCTCTATTAGCCTTGAACAGACAACGTGTTATATCTAGGCTAGAGTGCCACCAAGATTTAGCTAACGCCTCGACAGATAACAATATTATCCTGAGGTGGGTTGAAGGGCACGACCGGAGTGAAGGAAATCGCATTGCCGATTCTTTAGCCAGGGAAGCCGCTTGACTAAAAATTCTAGGACCCAGTGACACCTACGGCCTAAAGACTTCGACAATTGCGGAACTAGCCAAACGTTACACCCATGCTCAATCCCTCAAGAGATGGGATGGAATCAAAGAATGCAGTCTTGCCAGGATCACTCTGGGCGACCCTGGGAGCTGGCACCGAAGAAATATTTGGCGATGACCAGGAAAAACCTTCGTTTAACCGTGGGATTTTTGACTGGCCACTGTCAACTGAGGAAACACCTCTATACTATGGGACTAGTGGACACACCTCTATGCAGGATGTGTGAACAGGAAGATGAAACTGTCAGACATGTCTTATGCGAGTGTCCGGAGTTATCGCCAATAAAAGAGTGTGTGTTCGGTGAGTCTTGGCCTACACCTGCCGATATAAAGGAGATGTCTCCTAGTGACCTGTCCACCTTCCTGAGAAGGTCAGGATGGACGATGACCTAGGAGGACAACTCCTGTGAGCCTACACTCACCCTCCCTACTTTACAGATACAGATACAGAGCACCTATAATCCATATTCCTTTACCTCCGTTCTTTTTAATCCATCGCTACAAAAAGTTACTGCCCCTGTCGTTATTTTTTCCAAGTTGAACTGGCCTATAATAAACATTAGACATAATGATCGGTCACGCCGGATTAGAATCGTTCTTTAGAGAATACCATGATGAGTATATTTAACCTAAAAGTACCCCTCTAATACTTTCTTAACGATCAAATGATGCCCAGACTAATGGACATGCACTTGATATTAATGAAAGGCGGATGTCAGCATTGTTGAAAAATCTGTTTTTAACTGCAGATGTTGTGATTTGCATGAAGAAGTTCAACATACTACAAAGTTTGTAACGTGTAATTAGTAGCTACGGGATGTTTAGTTTGTCGATAGATAGCATTCGAAAGTTGTACAATATCCCTACAGGATAAAAGCTCTGATTTATGCATCATTTAACAAATTTCCATTTTGAATATTAGCTCTGCATTATCTCGTTTCAGTGTGGAGAAAATTATCTTCGAAATTATTACGAATATTCTTTTTAAATTCGCAGCGTCACGTTCCAGCGACTCATTTCGGCAACGATTTGACGTGAAACTGAGGTGAAAACATTTAAAAACGATGTTGCAATTTACGGACGTGTTTATGAGCATCGAGAAGTTTAATCCACTTTTATTTGTCGTCCGAAGTGCCAAAGTGTAGAATCGGCAATATTCTCGAAACGTAGGAAATCTCGTTTCATGACTACATTTACACGATGCTCTGCGGCACACATTTTCTCGAATAATATGACAAAACGGATTTCTCTTGAACATAAAATAATGTTTTTATGAAGATGAATGGTGTAATAATGAGAATGGAATGCTGGTAATACAGTCATTCAGGGAGAAAACAGATGTTATTTCTCCGTTTTGAGGAAAATTTAGATTCAGTTGAAGTTATTTTTTGTAATGAGTTGATTTTGAGTAAGCCATAATTCTCTTCTTATGGGGCAAATTCATTTTCATCTTTTCCTCTATCTAGTGCTCATTTGGTGCGGAAAGCTTGTTACATTAGATAGACAATAAGCAGCTATGAATTAGATACATAGAGAATTTAATTGTAGCCTTAACATTATATCATATCGAAAACTATTCACATTAGGAACGGATTCAATATCGTTGACACTGTATAGCTGGTTCTTATGTAAACATTGGTTCAGTCTTGAGCGAAAGCTAAAGGTGTCCTAATTCTTCAAGCATTTAGTTAACGCCTTGGTCTTTACCACAACTTAAAAAGGTTGAAAACCTCGATTGACCTTTCAAGGATGTTGACACAAGCAACAGGCTTTGAACTCCTCAATATTGTTTTGGTTTTTTCCTGTGTTCACATGGTTGCTCAACATTCGTGTTCTGAGCTTTTTGTGAACAAGGAAGTAACAACAATCAGGATTTTCCTGTACAATTATATTCAGATCCTGAACATTTTTAAAAATCCCCCTAATCAGGGGATTATTTTTAATGTTATCTTAAGATATTTTACTTTGTGACGTCAATGTGTTGTCGAAAAGTTTCTTGTTACAAATACCTGACGAGTAAGTACTTCTTTACCTACTTCTTATTTTACATTTTCCAACTTTTATTACTTACTTGCAGGTATAGCACTGAAGATGGCTTAACAGCCGGAAGCGCTCTGCGATTTTTGAAAATTAAATTTTACACAGAATACAAATATGTTTCCTTCACTATCTTTTAAGGGCATAGGAGCGCCTACATAGTATAGCTTATATTGGTCTTCCTATCCTAAATTATATGAGTGATGTTTTAAAGACTAAAATAGATGTGAAATTATTTATAGCTGAGTACATATGACTAGAAAGTCAAGAAAACATTGTTGTATTCTGTGTAAAAATTTTAACAATGTTTCCTGGACTTCCTAAAATAGATATCAATTAGTAGTATTGAAGTAAGTAAGTCAAGCGCTGTCATTCTCGTTTTACATTTCAGTTGTCATAAAAGATAGAATACAGAACTTTCACAGAAAGCCTCCCACTGAGTAGTTCAACTATTCCTTCCACTCATCGAGTGGGACATCTAGCCGAGAGGCATTGTGGTGATCATCGCAACCACTGACTAGCTCACCACTAGAGGTGAAAAACAGTCATAAAAATGTTAACCCACCCACTCTATGTGAACGAGAAGTCCAGGATTAGTTAAGATATTTCCCTTCTCCCCATCATCCTTTTCCTTGTAGGGTATAGTTGTCCTACGCTCATTACTCTTCATATATTTTGGCATGTTCTACTTTATCATCTAGTATCTTTGAGACTCGCGTCTTTTCGTCTCTCCGTGAAAACATTTTTCTTAATTTACAGTTTTGGCGTACAAGTGCTGGAAAGTCTACTTCAACACGTACTTCATCCAAAAGACTCACGTTCAGAAAAGTAGCAAGTGTTTAACAAATAACTAGACAACAAAGCATCCATTCGTTCAAGTTGTGCTCAACATCTCAGCACTTCAACTAAATCTTCGTACCATTCCTCATTGTCTCTTCACTCATTCTCAAAACTTCGTGTCTCTAATTAACTCTTTGGAATGCCAAAGAACAGTTCCAAAGCTATGGAGTAGGTATGTTATAATTCCTTTTGTTTCTGCAATTCATCAACTGCAATATCCTCATGTACCGGCACCAAGACAAGAGGCACAGTGTTATTTTTTTCTAGCCGATTAAGGGATTCTTCACAGTTTTTCAGTAGTTTAGAATTGGTTGGATTGCCGATAGCCTAAAGCAGAGTCCAGCTTTCACTGAACAGGCGAAAAGGTGAACAAAAAACACCTCATTGAAGGTTTGATTCAGCACTCTTCATAGTCAGGCAAAAACAGTCTGGAGCTGCAAACAATCCCTTAAGCAACTGGTTCGACAGAACAAAGTAACTTTATTGCGACTGCCAAGGTATAGAGAAATTGTGTGCTGATGGTCTAGAGCTAAAGGAGAGAGAGAACCGTTTTGTAGAGCCACAAAGGATTGCATAAGAGGAGAAATAGTGAACTGGCTGGATAAGGGACACTAACTCAAATGGAGCTTGACATAAGGTCACCTCCATATAAAGAGCTTACTGAGCAAGGTGGACAAGAAATTATCAACCAAGCTGTTCAAGTGAGAGACATTTTGAGACAATCACCGACCTGGTGACCGGAGGGAACATCTGTACAAAATGGGCAAAGCTAGTTAGCCTATGTGCAGAAAATATGAACCTTGAAATGAAACACCTATTCGCGGCTCCTGTGCGAGGTCAAAACTATTAAGCTGGAAGTACTTTGGAGAGGAAATAATAAAATCATTACAATTGCTGGGCCAAACTGGTGATATAGAAGATACGAAGCTTTTGGAGTGAAATAAGATAACATGGAAATGGTGTAAAAATTAATTTCAAGTGCCTGGGTTGTTAAGCACAACCCTAACGAATAAATTAATGACGACTATCTTATAATTCTCGCCAATCAAGCCACGAAAGAAGCGAATACCCCAATAATCAATACCTCGTTTCGGGTTCTATTGAAAAAAATTAAAAGATAAAATAACTTCCGACATTTAACATAAATATGATGAATACATTTCGGGTGAACCTCACTATTCATCTGCAAATAAACCGTTTACTTGAGTGGTATTTCTGATAAACTATATCAGATTAGGTGCGAACCACTATATCATCAATATCTGTAATAATCTTGATTGATGAGCATTTGTAATCACCCTATCAGAAATCATTTCATAAATAATCAAAATCGATTTGGAAACTATAAATCAGATGTACAGATACATATATAATTATAATTATTCACATTGGTAGCAGAGCTGTTTCAAGCCTTAAATATGACAGTGAATTTGTGAGAAAATAAAGATATTTAGATTTCAAAATAAACAGCACAAGCTCTAGCACAGATAGAATTTCCTTGCAGTAAGGAAGCCTTGACTTCTTCTTCAAGAAATTTCTTCTGTATGTCAAAATTTCCTAGTGATCTCCGGAACAACCAATTCTTAAACAACATAACCATAATACAAGAAACACTGGAAAAACTAACTATTACAAATATACCAAATTGGTTATACTACTGATTTGAATTGAATAAAAACTCAACAAATTTGACAGCTCTATTCCAAAGGATCCTGAAGTGTATCGTGTACTTGTAAACAGATTCGATTGTATTGATATATCTTTGACAGTTGAAACGAATGGTATTCATAATTAGTTTTCGAAGGAATGCCCCACAAACGGCATGCTCCCAAGCGATGTTCATATATTATAAAAACCTGGAGCCCCTATCTTCGTCAATTTGTACTTCCTCCTCTGCCTCCCGTAAATCCTTCATCATTACGTGCCAAAAATAATAGTTCCCCATGTCCATAATAAAACACCAATTGAAAACACTGAAAATCAGTGAAACCACTAAAAAGAAACAGAAAACTGACAAAATAATTACGGAATGCATAGAGAAATAGTAATTATATACTCATTATATACAAATTTCCATTAAAAAACCTCTTTACTAGGCAAGCGCCAGTTCATTCGACTCTGCTCCTCTATTTCGTACCATGCGATCCGGACCGTATGATTTTCATGAGATCAATAATATCGGATCACGGGCCAAGAATGTAACGACGATCGCTTCATGTAATCATTCGCCATAAATTTATGCCGCTCATTGTCCAGGGCTGTTGTTTTCTTATAACGACTGTAACAAAAATGGTAAAGAAGTGATCGGCGCTCACCCTGTAAAATATGAGAAAATACATAAGAAATTGTATGGATAGGAAAGTTAAGAAATTTTTAATGTTTGATGATGCGACCAATGTACCAGCTATTCGAAATAATTATAGAAAATAGAGAAGTTAATGATGAGGGATTGGAAGAAGAGATATGGACGGAAATATTGATTAGTCCAGTAAATGAAGGGAAAAAGCTCCTGAAAAGTCCCTGAAGACTTCACTTTGAGCTCAATCCGTAGATCACGGCAGGTGTTTTCAAACGAGAAAAAATTTAATGCGATTGAGTTTCCGGAAGGAGGTGAAAATGGCCCCCTAAACCCTGAAAAACGAGTTTCTCGCTAATATCTGGCTCAATATGCAGATAAAAAATGAAGATCGTCTTGTTATATACAGAAATAGTTCCTATAATTTTTATCGAAAATTTTATAGTTATCGACAAAATATTTTTGTCCAGTACGAACGAGCTGCAAGTAACGTGAAATGATAGATAGCTACGGGTCTTCCCATTGTGATGAACTTCACATTGTGATGAATCATCGGAAAATGTAAATTTTTTGCCGAGTTATGGGAGGTTTAGGGGCCATTTTCACCCCCTTCCGTAAACTCAATCGCGTTAAGTTTTTTCCCGCTCAAAAACATCTGCCGTGACCTGCAAATTGAGCCCAAAGTGAAGTCTTCAGCGACTTTTCAGGAGCTTTTGATATTTTCAGGTGTTCAGTTTCTGGACTATGATTAAATAAGTTGAAAAAGTTGCTAAACTATGTCCATGATATTATTTTCCACTAAAAAGCTGGTAGATACCTACCGAAATGGGAAAAGTTTCTTGTAATCAATAATTTTAGATTTGTTCCTAGAAATAGAATTTCTGGTAGGTAGTCATTGCTTCGCCGAAATCACTTGGGATATTACCAAAACAGTAAATTTTATTGCTTCAATTTTTTGGCAATTTTACATTGTACCTAATTTCCATGTGACTGAAAATAACATTTTGCATCAATCACAGTTATCGTTGACAATAACATAGATTGCTGGCAATTAAAACTGTGCCACAATTATGGATTTTGTATTTCCACATTTTTGCATAAAATTTCGAAATAATTTGTCAGAGCAAGTAGACATTGTCAATTACACAAAATAAATGACAAAATGGCTTTTATCCGGAACTCTATAATGACCAAACCAGTGAATTTTCACGCTTCACAATATATCAGGGTACAACTCGCCCAACATGCATTTATTCAAACAGTTTTTATGAAAATAATCTTTCCAAAACCAAAATATATTTAGGTGAAATCGTTTATTGAGAAATCTGCTATAAAGCATAAGAAACGTCTGACTTCAATTAAATTTTGTCTCATTTGTGACAGACAGAATGATCTCAATGCAGGGCCCATGCGGTAAGGAAGATGCCTCTTCAAAATGGGTATGAAATAGTAAATTAAGTATTAAGAACGGTAAGGGTTGTTTACCGGTCAACAGCAATGTTTGGAGACACCAACACCAACACCAACACCAATTTTGCTGGAGACCGGTATTACCCTTAACGTTCGATATGCTTATACCATTTTTTGCGCGATCGTATTGAAATAAATTTCGAATAAAATAATTAAAATATTTAAATTTCTTCGAAATGAACGAAATGTCAAAGGTGAAATTTATACTTCTCGATCAGTTTAAAATATAATTTGCATTTTGGTGAAATTGTTTTTATGGCTATTTATTACTTTTTATATTGTTCTGTTCGGTTCTGTTCATCAAAAAAATATAACCTTATTTATTTTAGTTCCTTTTGTTTGATGAATGAAGTAATATATTATTTAGGACCACTTAAATGTATGTAGTGCCAAGACGTCGGTAAGTAATTTACTTACCGACGTCTGAACGGTAAGTAAATCACTTACCGACGTGTTAGACTTAGAAACCAGTAAACACAACCTACCGTCCTGACAACCGATGCTGTAAATAAACAAAAAAGATCGATCGCGCGAAAAAGAAACTTATTATTCACTTTAGATTTTCGAAAATATATTCCAACTGGAATTTGATATCGAACTTAAAATTTTAGTATACTGCCAGTTTTTTATATTGTTATATCTAACCAACAAGCAATTGATTCAGTAAGACGAAGTGAACTGATGAGAGGACTGAAGGAGAAGGGGATAGAAAATAAGTTGAGAGGATTAATTGCAATGACTATGAAGGAGTCAAAAGGGAAGATACTTACAAGTAAAGGAGAAACGGCGGGCTTTATATCTAATAGAGGCGTAAGACAGGGTGACGGTCTATCTATCTGCAGATGACATAGTGATAGTAACGAAAAGAAGGAATATCATGGAACAAATGCTACTAGAATTAACAGAAGAAGGTGAGGAAATGGGATTAAAAGTAAATATAAAACAAAAATAATGAGAGTTGGCAAGCAGTGTGAAAACAGAATAATAAAAATAGGGGAATATGAATTTGAGGAAGTGGAAAAATTGAAATATCTGTATGGAGCAGAAACGATAACAATGACCAAAAGAGATGGAGAGGAGTTGAGGATATTAGAACGAAAAATAATGAGAACGATTCTAGGGCCAATAAAAACCGACGACGATGAATACAGGCAACGTATGAATCATGAAATACTAAGAGAAATGAACGGGGAGGATATAGTGAACAGAATAAAAAGACAAATAATAAAATGGCTCGGACATGTATGGAGAGAAGGTGAGCGAGCAGTCGCTTGCTCAATGCTACAGTGGGAACCAGGTGGTGGGAGGAGGCACGGAAGACCTAGATCTAAGTGGCTGGAGAAAGTGATGGAGGATTTAAGAAGGATAGGAATCGTTAGATGGAAAGAAAAAGCGAGGGATAGGATTCTATGGAAAAAAATAAGCGAGAAAATAATGAAATGAAGGGGATATAGGCGGCGCAACCCCACAAGGGGTGTCTAGCCATTTTATATATAATATCCAATTGAAATTTATAAAAAAAAACCGGATACATTTCCATTGCTTAATGAATCTTTGGAATATTATCAAATCTCTTACCTTCGTGCCAAAATAATTTTCATACATCAAAAATATGACCATAGTTTTTCAATATGCTCTATCCCCTCTAGCATCACATACTTAAAAAGAATATTCGGTTCAACACTACGTACTAGATAATCCGCCCACCAAACCTCAATACAATGCCTTTCAAACTAACCTGGATTTCAAGGAAAGTTGTAGACTTAATCTGAAAGGTTTTGAAACAGAATATCATATACTTTGTGCCTTTACAATAGACCGACTCACTTATCCCAAATATATAATGAAAAATGTCTAAACCATTTACTATCCTTCTTGGAGAAGCTTCTATTTTGAGAGCGTTACTTTGTTCAAAATACTTCAGGAGCAGCACCATTGCATCTTAATTTTAATTGTTTCAAACACCGTTGGGCTGCTGGTGCGTTTACAATGGCGATGAACAAAAAAGAGAAAAGTTGGTTTGGACCTTTTACAATATTTGAAGTGAGCAGTTATTGTTTTGGTCGAGGTAGTCGTGAAAAAATGTTTTGAAGAAAAAATTATTGAACAGATTCCAATAAAAATACAAATTCTCATTGGAGACCTTCTCCCATCATTCACTGTTCACGTCTTCTATTATAAAATTAAATATGTTATACCATTATGTCTTGCTACTAAGGACAATCTGTATACGATTAACGTCCAAAAATTCATCCGAATCAATTATTATATGTCAAATGGTAGTGCTTGCTTCGAGTCAAGCCCTCATAAATCATCCAAGCCTGTTACATTATCGTACGATCGGTGCAATTGCAGATGCATTAATTCACCGACCATGAGCAACTATCATTTCCAAACCCGCATAGGATCTGAATTATCGACAACGACCCACATGAAGCCACGAATATATGCGCGATTTCCCGAGTCACTAATCGGATATATTGGATGATGATTATCGACCGATAAAACAGAAAATAGCAATCACGTAATGACTTAGTTCTTATATTAAAATATACGGACAAAAGGAAATAATATGATTAGATTACCTTCTAGAATATTAGAATTGGAGTAGCTCTAGTAGCTCTTTGTCCTATCCCATTGCGACCTTTGCAGATCTATTGTGGTCTTCCCTATATTTAGAGCTCGATATCTAGTTTTATTTCATTCATTAGATCTATTAGCCTCCCGCCTCCTTAAACCGCCTCCCTTGCGTAGTCCGATGACCTCGGTTTTTTTTTTCTCCGAATAGGTGAAACCGCACACTTGCTAGGCATTCGCTCTCACAGAGTATATGTGCTCCGCTGTTTTGTCTTCTTCCTGGCGAACCTACAGAGGCTGGTATCTACTAGGCCAATTGTGTGCATATGCTTCCTCAGCCTTCAATATTTGGTCAGCATTCCCTCCATCATCCTCGTTATTTCTCGATTTTGACATGGCAGTTTGGCCGAAGGGCTCTTAAGGAATAGTTTAGCGTGCCTTTGTCCTGGGGTTCCATACCACAAGCGCTACGCCTGGTTGTTTGTTCATTTCTGGATGCTCTCCTTAGTAGCATTTAGCAATTCCACAGGAAGGTTCTGGTATTATCATGACCTTCATTGCTCCCTGCTTGGCTAATTCATCGGACTTTTCATTGCATTTTTCATTCCTATGAGATGATATCTCTACCAACTGACTTCTAAAAAAGGAGGTTTTGAATTCAAAGTGTATGTATTTTTTATGTATGCTGATGATACAGCCACAAATGTCAAACGCTGGAAATGGATAGCGAAAACAATTTTTAAGCAGTTGAAAAATGGTTTCTACTAGAAAAAAACTAAATACCTGCCATTCACATCTTACATAAAGAATATTTCAAAGCTTATAAAGCGTTAAAATAATTATTATCCTGTGATATCTATTAGCTACGCGCTTTATTGAAAAAGACAATATTACGGGACACTGTAATAATACTCTATTACTATTGTTATTATTATCATAGGGTATTAACAATTAGCCATTCTCTATATCCCCAGTGTTTGTTTGTAAATTCTGTTGGGTGATTATTATTGTTCAATACTGATTTTGGTAAAGTCTTCGCCTTTGTAATCATTGGAACAACTGATCTTGTACCTATCTTATGAAGATTTCACTCTCTTTTTTTCATAGAAAGATTGGATTCAAAATCCAAATACCTATTAGTATGTATTTGTTCACGGTGAACACTTGTATTATACCCTCAAGATGTTTTATTGATAAGAACATCTAAAAACGCTGGAAAATTGTTATTTTCAGCTTCAGACTTTATAAATTTTCCACCTCCATTCATATCTAATAAAAAATATAATTCAAAGATACTAAGTAATTAGGCCATATTGCGAAGATATCGTCTACATATTTCCACCAAACAATTGGTTTCAATTTTTGATCATTCACTATTTGGGATTCAAAATGTTCCATGTGAACATTTTGTTTGGTATACCAAATTTCTTTTCTCTATAGCCTGATGATGGTGATGTTTCACCAAAACTAGAAGCAAATTGATTGGTCCTACGTAACAAATATATTATATTGTGCTTTGACTTAGAGGTTTATCGAACCCCTTTGTTTGCATATAGTTGTGTCTGCCAATCCGATAATATTCATGGTTTGTTAAGTTCACAATGCTCTGTCAGGATCCCAATCAGGATGCGTATGCTGGCTTAGTGAATACTCCCGTGAATTTTGGCGAGGGTTCTTTGATAAACTCTTCGGCCTATCTTATTCTTGGCGCCTTGTTCCACCATTCCTGAGACTGCTTTTTCATCCAAGTACCTCACCCCTAACATCCACCCCTTCCATAACTTAAAAATTTTGTGTTTTTTGAACTCCCTCTGACTGGGAAAGCAAGTTTCAATATTATTTCCTTCTTTCTTCACCAACACACAAACACCCCTATTTTTGAACCCTCTACAACAGTCTTAAAATCCTTTTCCGGCCATTTGAGTACTTAGGATACTATCTCAACTAAAATGTTTCTTCCCAAAAGCCATGCCGAGTAGATGTCAGCTTCAACATCGCATCGTACGATTCGTCGGTACTCGGCAATTTTAAATATAAACTCGCTGTTTCCAGTTTGCTAGTATAATCGTAGTAGCAGGGTATTTGATTTTTATGGATACGCCAATAAAAAACAAGAAATTCCATATTCTTTTAATTGCCTCAAAATTTGATGAAAAGCAATTTGGCAACCTATTAGTATTATGTTAAGATTTATTTTAAGGTATAAGATCTGGAAAGTAAAATAGCTTCCAAAGAGTGAAGAGCTTATTTTCCGATGTTTGAGATAACAGAGATAACAAATCCCAGAGATATATGAAGGTTTTAACCTCCCTAATACCAAAATGAAGTACCTCACAAGAATTCTTGAAAGGCTCATTAATTAAAAGACCTAATCCAAAAAAGACCAATTCCGTGTATTTGAAAATAAATGAAGGACTGTTGGATAATGAACACATATTGAATTATATTATATAGTAATTATGACCAGTATTCACGATGGTGCATTTGTCACTAGCCATGGGCGAGTGAGACAAGCACACACGTAAATAATAATGATTACATACGATTGGAATACTTTATTTTGTCCACGACAGTTATAGTGTAACTAATGTTAATGTGATGACCTTGAATTCTATTACAAATTTTATGCAGGTTAATTTTAATCCACAATATTAATTTGAATTACATTTGAGAAGCATAGTTTCACAATATTCGAATTTATAAAAAAAAAATTGCACGGAATTGTGTGGCTTTTTCCTTCAAAGGGATTAAAAACATGGGTCATTAACAATAGTTACACTATAGATGTTCATACATTCCTTAATAAAAAAACTTCACATTCACAGCCAACATTACAAAAAAGTACAACTGTTTAAGCTATTTTATTCAGCTTGCCCTGATTGTTATTTGTTCAAGTTAAATTCACCAATAAAAATTTCCCCTGTCCTGATGGCATCGATTTAGCTATATACCACTCCATAATAGTGATGAGCAGAGCAAGACCAAGACCAAGACTCGAACAGTCTCGGTCTTGGTCTTGGTCTTGCCATAATTTCTTAACGAACATCTTTCAAAACATTCTGTAAATATTTTATTTTTATGCAACAAACATTTTTAAACCTAAATTTACTATCTTTGAATGAAAAAAAGTTCATTAAGACATTACTTCCTATTGTTATTCAAAGATGGATTGTGAATAGATCGTTTAAAATCAATCATTATTTTGTAAAATACCTTATTTTGTTGCACTTTGAAAATATGAATATTCTATTAGCTCATTATTAAGTTATTTTTTTGATTTCTTATGGATGCCCATGGATTAATACATAGTAACCATCGAGCTGACTCATTGTTTAACCGATTGCGATGTTTCCGAATTACAAGTGATGCTTTGGAGGATAGCCTTTCGGTTGGGACCGATGTAGCTAAAATCGACAAGAAGTCGCGAGCCATTTTCGCCAAAATTGGAAATTGCAGCTCGTGACGTTTTCACCAGTGCAGTGGGTCTTCATTACTCGCAGCTCTAGGTTCTTCCAAGTACTGCTCAAGTTCTTTCTTCGATGATTGAGAACCCGACGAAGAGGATGGAGGTGAATACAATTTGACTTCAACAAATTGTATGGCATCTTCATCATCATGATCCTCTTCTCTTGTATCCATTGGTTCTTCTACAGGTTCTTGCAGTCGATACTCTTCATACAGGCTTTCAAATTTTCTTAAGCTTTTATCCTTTTATCCCCAAGACGTCCAATCGAATGTCTCAGCTTTATGTTTTGAATCCAAAGTTAATGTTGTGCAGTATATCCAATTGGGTTTTATATAATGCTTCAACATTTCATCTCTAGCCACTTGGAATCCCAAAATAAGTTGATCATCAACTTCAGATCGGGAAGTTTTCAAATCAAGCTGTGCCGTCATTGTTTCTATTCTAAGAAAAGATTGAATTAAACGAAAATATTGAAAAATAAGTAATTTTCCTTTGGATTTTAGCATGTGTTAACCAGACATTGGGGCAAAGACTATGTACTCTTCGGATATTTTTGTAGGTCTTTTTTATTTAAACAGTGATTTATTTGTTTTTCATGTATTTCGTTAAAATATCGTAAAGAAAACTGACAATTCGACGTGCCAACTTATATTGTTCCAAGAAAAGCATATGTTGACGCTGTTACAAATATTTTATCTCATATAGTTGCTGTGAAAAAGAATTTTTGATTGAGTTTTGGATATTTAGTCTTGGTCTTGCATAGTTGGTCTTGGTATTAGTCTTGTTCTTGTTCATTCTGTCTTGGTCTTGGTCTTGCGAGTCGAAGAATGGTTTTGGTCTCGGTCTTGGTCTTGCTTTTTCGCAAGACCAAGACCAATTTTGCCCATCACTACTCCAGAACACATGTCATTGACAGTTTGGCCGTATAGCCATATATTATTGTGTGATGGGGGCAACCAATCAGGGACATCATTTTCGAAAACCGAAGAGTAGACCAGCTGAGACAAAGGAGGCGTGGTACTATGGAGAATGGATGAATGGTATTCCTGAATGTCATTCTATCTAACGTCAAAGAAAGGGTGATTGATTCCCTTATACTTCCACTGTAAATTGATGAGATCAGCCAGGGAATACGGAATAATTTGATAGCTTTGTGAATCTATTTGACGTTGTAGACCATTAACCCCGCTTTTTCAAACTTTTATGGCACGATTATAATTATCACTCCAATACTGGGGTGTGTTTTTATATTATAATATAATATAATAACGATTGTATTTGATTCAAATTGGAAACTGCGCATCATACGAGGCTGTAATGTTATTCGCTATACTCCTTTTTTCGAAAATTTATTAGACAAGTCATGATTGCACAGTTTGTTTCCCAGATCAACTCTTAGCACCCTAGATCACCTTCCCCTCCACTATGAAGGATAAGTAATGGATCGAATGAATTCATACCAGTTGTAAACAGAGCTCTGTTCTCTAATTTAGACCCTCGATTTAAAGAAGAAATCTTTCCGCAATTATAAACATTGATTTGAAAATAATCTTGAGATGAACAATGTCCTGAACAATAAACCCTATTATTAATCAGGAACCTACAACTTCACAATGGTCTCTGCTCTTGCTGCATCCCGGAAAGCAGCAGTATAGCGTTATGATTAACTTGAAAAAAATTTTTTGGTGCCCAACATATTTTTCTATCAATTCATCAAGGCAACCAGCTGTCGGTTCAAAATTTTGCAGCTGCTCACAACTCCATATCAGATCAAGACATCCTAGCTTACATCGATCACAATACCAATCAAGTAACAGAAAATGACGGAGATTTGAAATGAATTTCAGAGAATTGGGTATTGATGACTTGTGCCTACGATACAGCGAAGACTCATCGAAGGATTTAAAAGCTTCCAATCCCAAATGCTCTGAAACCAAGAATAACAGCCACATTTCCAAAGTGCATTCAAAAAATCCCCCAGAATAAGTAATCCTGTTCAGACCATCAAATAAACTATGGCCACACCTTACAAGACTATGGTATTCGAAAAGTTGAGTAGAAGTTATCTCAAACAATCGACCACTTCAAGGATAAATACAAAATAACCATCAAAACTGAGGGTCATCTAACTAAATTTAAGGTATAGTCTGGACAATAGAGGATGAACTTTTCATTGTATCAGAGCACAATGATGTAATCATAGGAAGTTCATGGTTACGAAAGATGAAAATTGAACTACGTAAAATAGATCTAGATTCTGCATTAAATTCTCCCACACTCAAAAGTCGTGCTGGTCTGGATGGTGCTGCATTTCTTTCTGGATTCAATTAGTAAATTGTTTTCAAGGAAGAAATTAAAAATACTAGACTGTCTCTCAAGAGCACCAATACATCCGAGTCCTTTCTGAGATAGTTCCATCAACGAATAAATACATCAGATGTTTGTGTAATATGTCTCTATAATATCCACCCCTCTACTGACTACGAAAGTTCCTGAATTCCTGAATTTATCATCTATCGTGACATTGTATTTGGTGATTCCCCAATCACTACAGCCTGCGGTCCTAAAAGAGCTGCATCGTACTCATAGGGGCACAACCAGAATGGAACAATTGGCAAAAAGCCTTGTCTTCTGGATATCATTGAATCTAGACATAAGGAAACCAGTTAATGCCAAAAAGTCATGCGCCACAATGGAAAACAGCCCACCAAAAAGGGCCTCTACATCACTGGTAACAGATCCACATCAACTACGCTGTACCGTTCCAAGGTTATCATTTTTTACTGGTAATAAACGTAAAACGAAATGGACAGAAGTGAAACATGTCAAATTAGCTCCAGCATCTTCAACAACTATTGAAATCCTGAAGACCACGTAGAGAATTATTAATAATGATAATGAATTCACCATAAAGAACATAAAGAAGATATTAAGATAATTACGAATCGACCACAACAATAATTCAAGTAACATTTAAAACACCTTGTATAATGTATGAAATGACGGTCAATTTATCTCTCACAAAAAATCTGTGTACAGGGCCGCGTCCAGATTTGTTTTACGTTAGGGTGCAAATATGAGCGGTACGATACTTGCCTCTGACACTTAAAACTATTTTGTAGAATGGAGGTTGTTGTGTACTTGATTTCATTACATAGTAGTGAAAGCGAATCTGATAGTGACCAAGAATCACAATCAAAATCTTATTATGTCAAATAAATATGATTTTCCATAGGGCCTAACTAATATTTAATATGTCGTTAAGGAAGGATTTGTTTCAACTTCGGAAAGTAATATTGTTGATTAATAAAAACATATTCATTGTCATCAATAAAATGAATTATCTATCGAAAATTACATTTATTCTTGTAAAAATGTATCATATTTGTCTCAAACAACATTTATTGAGGTATAATGACAAAATAGTTATATTTCCTTGAAAGCATTTAAATGAAATAAAGTAGTTTTCCAATAACAAATACTTATTTTTGCAAGCTAACTATATTGTTTTATTATAAAAGAATTACTTTATGGCAGAATGACATTTCTTTATCATAAAAAAATGTAATTTATCGGTAAAATATATTTCTTTACCAAGAAAAGGTATATTGTCTGGGTTAACGATATGTTTTCTATTCGTAAAAAATGTATCTTCCCAGCAAATTATATTTTTTTGTTGGAAACAAATGTTCCTTTTCCAAGAAAACTATTAATTTTTACTAAAACTTCTATATATTCATCATAACCGAGCCATAATTTTTATAAACATTTCATTGCCTTATAGTAAAAAAATATATTTCCCAAAAAAACGAATTATTCATGGTATTGTTTTTTGTTTATGGTTACCTACATGCACTATTCAATACACTGAGCTTTTGAAATGTTTCTAAATATTGAGAAATATATTAAAAGGATTAACAGGAAACCATACATTGTTAAAATTAAACATACCTACATGATCTAAAACATACCCAACAATGGTATCCATAAGATAGCCTTGTCTATCCTTAAGTGTGCTCATCAATGCTTTCCCCATAGTAGTTTTTTGGAGTTCTTGAAGTAGATCTGACAGGTTTAATTGGGAAATGTGTATGTTTGAGGAACATTTCGCTTGCTTGTTACTTCTACCTACTTACTTGAATATAATTGTCATTTATTTCCTAACCTTCAAAGATATCTCACAATTCGTGTAATCGCAATGAGTTTAACAATTCGTTCATTCTATTATTAAACTTATTTTTGTCCAGAGCACTTCAACTACATACTTCACAAAAACAAAATAATCAGTAAAACTGCAAAAACTGATCTAATTTCACATGCTGGGGTGCTATTCTCGAAGTCATACGCAACAATACGTATACGCAGCGTATACGAACTTTTACGTATGGAAATAATCGTATACTAAGACTCATGTGCATTCTTGAACACTATACGACTTCTTCATTCGTCTACGTAATTTTTGGTCGGATGAAAACTTGACAACACTGTGCCAAAACTGCCTATGTGTCAATTTTTTCATGGTTTACAACATGTTTACAATATAATAATAATAAAAAAAAATTTTATATACGAAAAAACCGCGAAAACGTTCTGACTTGAACCTATCTTTTAGTTGCCTGTTGAAAATAACACACGGAAAATTAGATTTAACTGAATTCATAGAAACATTATCAAATGGAGAAAACAAAGGGAAACATAACATCCGATCAGCGTAAGGAGTTGGTGGATTTTATTAAAAGCCATCCACAACTCAACTCAACTGAGATATTTCTTATTCACATAAAATTGACTTGTCCATCCACCCACATCAAACAAAAAACAAATCAATTTGAAATTTCATTTCAAACTTTACACAATCATAACAAAAAATAGAGGTTAATCCCTTCTTTTTGATCATAAGATGCCATATGCGCATGCCTCTTATGAAAACTCGCATTCGCATAGAAGATTCGTATGCCTAGTACCCATACGTGTGAATTCGTACGACTGGCGGATGCTTTATTTCGTATACTACGATTCGAGAATACCTACAACTACAAGTCATACGCAAATTATCGATGACCATCAAATTTCGTATACGCAATTGACTCGAGAATAGCACCCCAGACTGACGCCAAACGTATAAAGGTGGTGACCGTTACTGAATAATGGGGAAGGGTGGGGTGGGGTGAGAATTCTTTGTTTCAATTGCCACATAATTTGTAGGCTAATGTGATTTCTTACTGGTGAAGAAATATGTGATTTGTAGCAAATAGGTTTTTTTCTCGTAACAATAAATGTACAATTATACTGAAATACTTATTTTTTCGGTATAAAGTAGATCTCATTTGAGGCTAATAATCTATAGGCTTATTTAAAAAATGTAAATTTTTTGTCAAAACTTTCAAATGATTTACTATGAATATTTAATTTGTTGTTTTAAAGTGATGGAATATTATTGAAGATGTTAGGTTTTTTTCTGGGTAATGAAAACAATTTTTACCCAAATAGCATCGTTATATTTCATAACAAAATATTATATTGTGCTTTGTAAACTTTTATAGTTTCTGAAGAACAATTGTATGAAGGTGTGCATATAGAAGAATACATTTTTTTACATTAAAGAAATGAATAAATAATTTTTTTATATAAAAATTTCCCAATATTTCCACGTTAATATGGCTTCTCAATAATAAATAAGCAATGTTAGTTTTAAACAAAGGAGGGTCGAACAAATCAGTTCATTTGTCTATAAATAACTCTTCTCTCGGAGCATCGATTTGTGAACAGAAAAAACTAACAGCTAGCGTAAACGCTCTACATTTATGAACGACTTTTGGGTAAAATATGAACGCTTGGGCGCGTCTACTATGTAAATCTGAACGCAGCCCAGTTGTGTCGTTTTTTGACAACTCGGGAGGGATGGCGTTGCTGCTTGTCTGAGGAGTATAATATAGAAGTCTTAACTCAGTCGCTTAAAGCCTTTGACAGTACCCTTAACAGCATACTGTTGAATTAATGTTTACTTTGAGTTGTTGTGGAATTGTTTGGTTTAATTCCAGTTATTTGTGTTGCCCTATAATAACCTCATATCCTTCCGAAGTGAATTGACCCTACGGATTTCCTTTTATAAACGAATTAGAAGGGTACCTACCAAAAATAAGTTGATTATATCAAACCGAAAGGTTTTCTTAAATAAATGAAAATAATTCTATAAAATCAGCGGTACGTGACGTCCGTAACAGACTGCCGACTGCGGAAACTGTAATACGGACAAATTTTCAATAAGGCCTAAATAGAAAACGAAGTAAAATCATAAATAATGTAAAAGAGCGAGTGTTGAACATTTTTGTAGCTGAGCTGCAGTTTGCAGCTGTCAACGTCGCTGCTTAACGCCGCATTTATATTAAATTTTTAATGAATATGGTGCTTTAGTTGAAAAAAGTGTTGGAATTTGATGTAATTATTCATTTCCAACGAAGTATTTTTATGGATTAAGGGCAGTGGTTTCGAGTAAGCGTAACTTTTTAGGTTTTATGGGATACTTTCCATGAAAAAGAAGACATTGTTCTTGTTTATTGCAAACTAGCTTGTACATCGTCAACAAAATCTGTAGAGTTGAAATTGATTTTGTTGGGGAAAATTCAAGAGTGGTGTTATAGATAATGGCTTTAAAAAAATTCAAAACGGTTTTCAACGAGCAAAAACACACAAATATTACTTATAACAAATCCAATTCGAAAAAATCCATAATAACCTCCAATTGTTGAGCTCGGCTGTAGTTATCAATCATCTATCACAAGATTCACTTATTTAAGCAAAATGTATGCAACACTCAAAGTTTTAATGATATATAGGATACGATCATGCGTACTACAGGTGGCTGCAGCTTCCTTCACTTTTAAATGTAGATGGGTTAGGTATTTTTATCCTTCACAAACTGACAGAAACTACAATTTTATACAGGGTGTCCCGTAAATTAATTTTAATTAGAGGATGGCGCATCGCTGAAATAAATTTGAAATACATACAATTTTTCTCTCACCTTGTTAGTTTGTGAGAATCAGCCTGATGAATGGTGCAGATGAAATACACATTTATCACATATCTTCTCGTGGACATTTAAATTTGAAATGTTTGTAGGTTATAGTCTCTTTGGCATACATCAACCGTATTAAAGTCAGTGGCATTGTACCGATGGTAAGTAAAGTTTATTTCACCATATTCATTACACACCCTGTATTTCGAGGTAATGGACACTTTGTATGGAAATTAATTGTATAAATACACGTATTTTTTCAAACATTCCTCGAGCCCTTTATTTCTTTATAGCCTTTGCCGTCCTTACAAATCGAAATTTCCTTTTTTGGGCAAACAACCTACACCACCTATTATCTGCTACATAGGGACTTTTCGCTTGATTTCACTCCGTTTTCCAAAACGTCCATTTTATTCTTAGTATTACTTTTTTATACCTTTTTCGAATTCTCTCCATCGTATCTCGTTTGTCCATTGAGTCTTCGGGAATTTAAGTTTTACGCCCTATAAACCCTTGAAGGGTAGTTTAAGGCTGAGAATTTATTTGGAAGATAAGGTGCCAAACGAAGGTTGATACAGTTGGGAAAAATATTTTCAAGAAGATATTTCACACGCAGTTAAATTTAATATTTTTTTTTTGTTTTTTCTGATAATGAAACGCCACACTTATATACAAACACTTTTTAAAAAGGAGGTCCTACTAATGATAAACAGTCAGCTGAGTGAACATATACAGGGTGAGTCATAAAATATCACCTTTAAATAATATCAAATAGAAACTAAAAAGTGCGAATATGGGATCGATTGGTCCTATTGGCATTACCACACTGCGACCTATGAGATTTTTAAATGTTTTTTATTATTATCCTTGTTGGAGCTAAGTGAGACTCTAGTTGTTTGAGGGGTTGCAAGCAATTACTCTGCAATTGCATCGCCTAATCTCCATCATCCCAAAACATGTTGGTTCCACTGTTAACTTTGGTCAACTTACAGAGATGGTATACGGGGTTGGGATAAAGTATGGAACCAAGTAAATATCTTTTGAGCGGAAATAACGATATTTATGAAAATTTGCAGGTAAGTGCAATGAAACAAAATGCATCTGGTGTACATTTTTTTGTTAATAATATACTTCCGGCTTAACTGGAAATGCAATCATCTTCTTTAATCCAAATGGGACACCCTATACATTTTTACAGATGTTGGAAGAGCTTGTTATTTTGAATTCATACATACTGAGTTAAATGTAAAAAATTTGTAAAAACGAGAAATAACTCAATGTTAGTTGTACATTTCATTATTTCAGAATAATGAGAAATTAAATAACTACAAATGTTCAATATGCCATCCTATTACCAAGTTCTTGAGTCACTTTTTCCAAGATTTTTCCACGTATTAGTTCACATTGATCAATAATTCTTTGTCTCAATTCTTGTGAGTTTGTTGGTCGTGTAACGTAAACACGTGATTTCAGATAACCCTCAATAAAAAAATCTAATTGGCTAAGATCCGGAGAACAAGCAGGTCACTCTCTGAATCCTCTACGTCCAATCCATCGATTTAGGAAACTTGCATCGAGAAAATCCCTAACCCGTCTAACATAGTGAGGAGGTGCTCCAACTTGTTGAAACCACATTTTGTGGTAATTGCCCATTCTGTTGAAGTGCAGGAAAAGTTTCGTTATTCAGTATATCCAAATACTTGTCACCATTCAAGTTTCCGTCGATTTAAAAAATGGGCCTAGAAGCCTATTTTCAACAATTCCCATAAAAACATTTAACTTCTGTGGATGCTGGGTATGTGCTTCATGAATCCAATGAGGATTCGCATTTGACCAATACCTTGAGTTATGGCGATTAGCTGTTCCATTTGGACAAAAAGTAGCCTCATCGGAATAAACTATGTTAAAAGCAAGATTTTCGTCGATATTAGAGATGTCCATTAGCCATTCGCAAAGTTTCAGCCGCTGGTCAAAATCATCGTCTGGCAATTCTTGAACCAACTGTACCTCATACGGATGATACTTTTCACTTTTTAATATCATTCCTACAGAACTTCGACTGATACCATGGTTTAGTGCCAAATTTGTAATGGAAGTTTGAGGTGATTCTTCTAAATCGATTGCATAACAGTTTAGTTTGTTGCAGTCCGCGGTCCTTTTTACCATTCCAGTTGTATTAAAACGTTGTAATGTTTCAGTTACTGTTGAGCGTGATACAGCACTAAACAGTACTCGTTTATTTATCACTATGCACACAAACAACATCAATTATTAGTTTATCTAAATAGTTTTTTGCTCTAATGCAAAAAACTCAAAGGGGGTTGATTAAAGTGCTATATTCCTCGTTTTTAAAAATTTTTGCTCACTAAACTCAGTATATGTATGAATTCAAAATAACAAGCTCTTTCAAAATCTGTAAAAATATATAGGGTGTCCCATTTGAATTGAAGTTGATGGCATTTCCGGTTAAACCAGAAGTATATTATTAACAAAAAAATGTTCATCCGATTCATTTCGTTTCATTGCACCAACCTGCAAATTTCCATAACATGTAACATGTTGATTTTGGGATACGCCATTGGCTTTTGGTATTTTTGATTTATTGGTACCTACTAGTTAGGCCACCACGAATTTGTCTAGTTTAGAATATTTGTCAGGTTGTAGGAGAAAGACAAAGTGATCTCCTTGATTTCTTTGAATAGGAAATTTTTGGAATCGGCATTTGATAGAAATCAAGAATCGAGGTAGGTTTCACCTATACCTTGTGGTAATTTCTTTGATATTGGTTAAAACCCTTAGTAATCCCAAATTGGTGATTTTTGTGGAGTATAAGGTGAGCAGCCTCCTTAAGGTCTTATCTGTTCAAATCGATTTATCCATTTTTTTGCCATCCCAAGATCAAACATGTGTTTTTTTTTTTATTAAAAATAGTTTTCTTTTTAGGGTTCTAAGGTAATTTTAGAATAGATTTCGTTAAGTAACATGGTCTATTACTCTTTTGTTGTGTAAGACGTATGCATAATCTTGAATATACACTCCACGCCCAAAACAAAAAAAAAAACAATGCCTTATAGTAGAACTGCATTGCATTGATAAGACACAAGAGGGTATCCTAGAGACCGAGGGAGGTCAGAAGTTGAAGTACCTAAAAGAACGAACGGGCCAGAATTTTCTTTATTTTGACTCTGGTAATTTGCTTTATCGTTTGTTATTTTGATTATTTAATCAATTAACTTATTATTTATAAAGTCTGAGGGAAATTGTATTTTCGGTTTAAGCCATATTACTTAAGATTTACCAAAATTTCAGCATAAGCAAATTTACAATCCTACCGTATAATAGGTACACAAAATATAATATTTTGTGAAAATTTAAACTAGTACTAAAGTGTTGAAAAGTCACTATTGTTATCATATTTGGAAAATCTCTAAGGATTTATCAACTTACTAATTAAGAATTAATCAACTTAATTTCACCTCTTTACTTAAGTTTTTTTAATATTTTCCAATTTAGTAAAATCTATATACTTTTCAATAACTTGGTTTTGTCTATAAAACTAAAATTGCATGGCGCTGCGGGTTATGTGATGTATTCCTTACTCACCCCCAAAAAATGCTCTCCGACAAACAGCTGCCGTTCGCACTTATAACCTTCAGATTATCTTTAATAATTGATTAAAAATAATATAGTTATAGTTTAATATAGAGTCTCATAAAGTTATCACATCAGGGTTATGATATTGTTCTTTTTGTTTTAAAGATACGTACTTGGTTCAATATATATTATTATCCAAATTATAAATGACCAGTGTCCAGTGATAACTCCTGTGATTACGCTGAGATCTGACTTCTGAGCAATTGAGCGTGATGGGCAGAAGGTCCTTGAATCTTTTTTTGTCTACCCCACCGAAAAACCAATCATATGAACACCAAAAATATAGCGGAATGTGTTGTTTAGCAGCCCAATGGCAGAACATTCACAACGCCGCGGTTTTTGAAGTTTTCTACCATCTACCATCTGTCACTTTTTATGCTCCGCCTAAATTTCTCAATAGGGGACTTCGGTCCAAGTTGCCAACACAAAAAACTTTACATTTTTCTAACACTGGGGAAAGAAAATTTCCGGACGATTTTGTCATGTAAAGGTTCGTATTATTTATAAATATCCGTAAACGGAGCCTCGACTCTTCAAATTAGATAATTTGATGCAAATATCGGAATTTGTGAAAGTCATATCTGATTGGCTGAAAGTTTTGTTGGAGCACCTGATTTCACGTCAATAATGTCACCAATACGCCATCCATCTTTAGGGGCTGCGTTCAGAAAACACAACGGCTGCAGAAGTTCTGTGAATGCACTTTGATTAGTGAGCGGAGCCATTTTCCTGAGTGGTTTTAAATTGCGCTCAGTGAGCACAACACGATGCAGATTGTGATATTTTTATAAAGAGTGTCTATGGTTTCATTATCAGTGAACAAAGATTATACTTAGTAAAGGTATTAGTGAAATAAATAAGTATTACAACATGAGTGATGATTATAAATATGAACTGATTTATACGTATAATTATGTAGCATACAGCCAGATACGAAAAATGTCCACAAATGATTGAAAAATGTTTTGTATTTATTTATTTGATTATATGTGAGTATTCTACATATATAGTCTGTGAATCTTCAGAAGACATACGTCAACCATTCGTTACTCACTGAGCGCTCAATAAACAGTTGAGTTAGGTATATGTTATGTTTTCTGAACGCTACCATTATTGACGTGAAATCAGGTGCTCCAACACAACTTTCAGCCAATCAGATATGACTTTTACAAGTATCGATATACAGTGTAAATTCTTTATAACGAAGCTCAAGGGACTGAGCATTTTTTGTCGTTATAGAGAGTTATCGTCATTTGGAAAGAACAAAAAAACAACCAAATTAACAAGAATTTTTAATATGTATGTCTTTTTCTAGCAACTTAGCGGCATCTAGGGCTTGTTGAATTGTTGGTGGTGATTCGACTTTGTCCACTTAATCATCTTCTTCATCTTGATTATCGGATGTTTCCTGTTTCACATTCATATCGACATCCCGCGCCTCTCCGTTCATTTTACCGTACGTAATTTGGTGACGGTGCTTAAATTTTCCGAGCCAACCTTCAGATGCTTTAAAATTAATTATGCCAAGTTGGTTGGCAAACTTTTCAGCCTTAGCTTTTACAATTGGCCCCGAGATTGGTACATTATTCTTGCGCTGATTGTTAAACCACGACAACATTGCCTGATCTAAGTCTTCGAATTTTGGCTTTCTTAATTTTTTAGAAGAGTTTCCTTCCAGTGCCGCCTGTAGAATTGTTTTTTGGTTTTTCCAAATGGTAGCAACAGTGGATTGACTTAGTTCAAAACGCCTTCCAACGTCACTTTTCTTTTCTCCCTTTTCAATCGGACGTATCACACAAACTTTTTCGTCAACACTAATCGCTTTCCGTTTTCTGGCCATGTTAACAGTTTCAAAGTAGGTTTACGACTGATTCATTAGGTACCCAGTATGCTTCGTCGAAGACCATCACTTCCGAGAAATCATCACGTGTTCAAGGCAATTGAGGATAACAAAAGCTAGACCTTAAAACTTAAAGCTAGCTTCAAAGTCTTTTGTTACCTGATAACATAACATAAACAATAATACCGATAATAAATATTCACTGTCTAAAAATATGAACACATTTTTTCGTAATAGAGAATGGCTTATCGCTATAAAGGGTGTTTCAATATGTGGGTTTTAACGCAAACCAACCAAGTTGGGCTCACTTCAACTTTATAGGGAGTTTATCGTTATAAAGGATAACGTTATAAAGAGTTTACACTGTATATCTAATTTGATTTAATTCTAAGAGTGGAGGCTCCGTTTATGGATATTCATAAATAATACGAGCTTTTACATGACAAAATCGTCTGGAAATTTTTTTTCCCTAGTGGTAGGAAAATGTGAAATTTTTTGGTTTGGCAACTTGGACCGAAGTCCCCTATTAAACGTCGGTGTATGTCAAGGTTTTTTGTTATATTTTCTTTTGGTATATATTCAGTAGATCAGAAACAGTTGTTTGTCACACATGCTACCGTCGCTTGTGCATCTAATAGATTTGGGCTGCCTGCATGTTCTGCCCTTGTGACACAATATACGATCACTATTACTTTTATTATTAGTATTTTGGCCTGTTTTTGGCCCGGATTATTTCTTCAGAAAGCTAAATCAATTTCATTCTCTGCGTTGTCGGATACCCTCCGTTTCGTGGCTTTTTGGGAAGCAGATAAAAGAAGTAGAAGCTCTTCCCTCCGCAAGACCAGCGATAATCCCATTTCCGATCATTTATATACACCATTGTACCCATAATAAACTTTTTCGTATTCAGCCTGCTGTTTGAGAGATTGTTCGCAGTACCAGGCTATTTCAGACTCATGACTTGAATTCAGATTTTCCAGAGCAACGAATATTCTGACTGAGATAAGACATTTTTTGGAGTTCTATTGAATACAAAAATCTTTGGTTGATAGATGGCTTCCAATATTGTTTCCCAGAGCAATTGATTCCCTAGGATTAGGACGTGTAACCTCTATTTCCATTCCATTCCATCAGTAAAATATGTCGTAATTAGTGGGAGCTTGTTTTATGTTAACTCACGTTATGTTAACTTCTTACATGTGTTCAAAATTTTGTTTTGCAGACTTAATATCCGTGAGCATCTTTATGGATTTGGTTGATCCGGCTCTTGGTATTTTTATTTGTCCCGTAAGATCATCGAAATTTAGAGATTTAGGTTGAGTTGGTCTATAAACATTCAACAAAGCGATCCTCAGTACATTTAAATGTTATGGAGTTACGTATAGTATCACCTTTAGCATTCCTAGAGGTGATATCTTATTTCATCCGTGGCTCCCAGTCATTACACTCTAGTTTTGCCCCCACATGTGCGAACTGTTTAGTATGGGCAGTAGATAATGTTCAGTCTCAGATGTCACGTTTCCCCAAAAAAGCCTGCACTTCCAGAGATCTTCAGTTGCTTTTGAGGTGTTTGCCCTGTATTTTAGTGAACAATAAAGGCAGATGGTAGTGACTACAAATTTCTCCATGTGCATAAATATTATGATTTCTTTTTGAAACGTGTTAGCAGCTGTCGGATCTTGTAACTGGGATTGGGATTTATCCAGAGTATGAAAATTAGTAAATTCAAATCCATATAACTATGCTTTAGTTCCTATAGATTCTACCGACCTTTCGCAGATATACAAAAATTGTTCCAAGGAAATGAATTTTGCTAAAATCAAGACGTTATTACCAAAGCCAAGGACTATATTTCCAGGGCATGAAAAAATGTTGTTAATTACACCAAAATCTGGCATAAATCTTTTTTTCTTCCAAATCTCGTAAGCCGAAAGTAAATATTTGAATTTACCGTATAGAGTAAACATCCTTTGCCATCAACCTATTTATAATTGGGACCTCTACCGTCAGTGGCCAATTGTATACGGTTCATTTGTCAAACGTATCTCATCATAATTAACATATCAAAGGCTTTAATTCTGATCTGGATTGAATTATACATGGAATAATTGGCACTTCGACCGCTAATGAATGACTTGACCCACTCTGAGAGATAATTAAACACCATTCAGATCGTCTCCTGTGGCTGTTTTCGAAAATACACGTCCCCGAGTGAACGTATCTAGAAAATGTTGGTCTCTATAGTAACGATTTCAAATTAACGGGGCTACGACACGTGTTGACAATCTTGTGGCTAATTTCAAATTTCCCATTTATAATTGCACATGGGGTTTGTATTCCACTGAGTAGGTTTGGGTTATTTATTTGATAGATGGAGCTTTTACCCAATGAAGATCCATAGTAAAAGGATGAAATAAAACATTTTTATACCTCCACACACACATGGAAAGAAATTGGAATTTTTCTGTAGAATTACGAGGTACTCACGTAGTTTGTTCTTTCTTCGGAGTCAAAATGTTATTTTCCAGCGCGATTACGAAAAGTTTTAAGCGACACACGGTTGATACGTAAATAACAGATTCGGTTGTTACAATATTAAACCTCATCCTTTATTTGCTTCCTATTGGCCTTGTAACGTTAATTACTGATGTGATAACATTATTTTCATAAATCTGTTCAAATGTCATTAAAACTACTATAAGCAAATTAAAAACTTAGACATATTGATATGGTTGAATAGATGTGTAGGAAATGGCAGGACCCACTTTTTTATTCAAAAGCGCCCGTTTAAAAATGAAAATCACAGGCTTTAGGATTCTCCCCTAGAATCACTGGTTTAGGAAATAATTAATATATTCCTTCCATTTGTACCGTTGTAAATATACAGGATGATTTATTAAGAATGTCCGATCTGTGAACTGTACATTCTAGACTTCAAAATATGATTATTCTGCTCAACATGGCTTATTCAAATATTGCTAGTTTCCGAGATACAAGGTGTTCAAAGTTTAAATTTGAATTTCAATGTTCACAATAACTTCTTATGTTTCCACAATTTCTCTTTGAAAATTGGCAATTTCACGTTTTTTGGCATGAGGAATCATAACTTGCACTCTAATTTAACGTTGCTAATAGAGGGCGCTTGTTACACTTGTTTGTGTTAATTAAATCAAACTAAACTTTTTTTGGGCTAAATTTACAACTAAAATAATAAACAAATATTAAAAAGCGTTCAATTCTACAAAAAAAAGTAACTCTTCTTTGATTCGTGTAACTCAATCGGTTATCGAGTTATTCACTTTTAAAAAGTTCAATAAATTTTAATTTTATCATTCCTTAAATATGTAACAATAACGAATTTGTGAACGAAAATAAAAAACTTCAAAGCAAATGCTAAAAATGCCCACCATTTACTTCAATACACTTTATGATCCGCTTTCGTAAAGATCTCTTAATATCAAAGTCACATTCGTGAATTAAGCCGTGGTTCAATTTTTCGTTTTCTTTTCAAGTAGGCTTGTGTCGCTATTAGACAGTTTGTGTAGAAGCAAAATTTGGATAATAATAAGAATAAGTAATACATTAGTATACCATTTATTAACAAATAACTCGATAACCGATTGAGTTACACGAATCAAAGAAGAGTAACTTTTTTTGTAGAATTTAACACTTTTTGATACTTATTTCTTTATTATTTTAGTCGTAAGTTTAGCCCAATAAAAGTTTACCTTGATTTAATTAACACAAACAAGTGTAACTAGCGTTTCTTAAATTAGAGTAAAATTATGATTCCTCATGCCAAAAACGTAAAATTGCCAATTTTGTGAAATTGTGAAAACATAAAAAATTATTGCGAGAATCAAAATTTTAATTTGAACTTTAAACACCCCGTTTCTTGGAAACTAGCAATATTTGCATAAAGCATGTTGAGCAGAATCATCATATTTTGAGGTCCAGAATATACAGTTCAGAGATTAGACATTCTTAATAAATCACCCTGTATAAACTATAATCCTTTCATTAGACCAAGTATAAGTCGATATTTTCCATGTATTCATTTTTATTTTCCTTTATATATATATATAAAATTTTGGGTCGTTTTATATAGGAATAATGATGAAGTCGTAACCCCAACCATGCGGTAGCCCTAGTGGCTTCATTAGTACACTTTCTGCCAGGGTGTTGGGACGATGTTTATCTATCTATTCCATATTAAAACGGGATATATTCCGTTTGCCATCGTCTTTGTTTTGGATACAAATGTAGTATACCCCTTAAATGTCATATTGCTAGGGATTTTGCAAATTATAGGGTTGTGTTCCTCGAATAAGGGTGTGAGCTGGAAAACTATTTTCGTAACACTGATCTGTTTTAACATGATAATTGAGGTAAATCTAAATCTCCATTCTGGAAATTACGTTTTAATTCCGAAGATTTCATCATTTCTTTAAAACAATTATAATTTCTGTTGAAGCTCAAAAAAAACGTTTTTATAGCAAAATGAAATTGAAAATTTGGAATATTCTTCAATTTATCACGAAAAGCATGATCCTGAGAATCTTGATATTATACAAATTTTTGCTATTTTTGATTCGATTGAAAATATCACATTGGATCTCATTTTGGATAGAAAAATAAGATAGTATTGTTAACTTCTTTCCATATAGGTAGTTCTTTGAAATTCGACTCTCCTGAATTTTTGGCCAATTTTCAGGACCTACAAACTTTCAAGTTATATTTTAAAGACTACCATGCTAAATGCCATCAAATGACCAATCCTTTGGGAGTTGATCCGTATGAACCCGATTGCAGCGGCGCCTAGCGTGACTAATTGTGAATCTGAACCATCCAGTTACTTACTTAAGCAGACAAAAGAATTCATCAAAATCAGCCCATCCGTTTAGAAGTTGTGAATTCGATTGCAAGTCCACCTACAGGAACTAATTGCGAATCTCATCCATCCAGTTACTTCCCCAAACATACACAAACAATTACATCACATCACAATCGGTCCTGCCGTTTATATGAATATATAATACATTGTACCCATGCGAAGCCGTGGCGGGTCGCGTATTGGCATTGTTTACTATGCTGCAGCACATACATGGTGTTGCAACGCGGTAAAGAATGACTAAAAAAATGCTCTCTCTACCCAGACTTATCTTACCGCGACTCAGCACAGGCAGGTGTTCAGACGTAGTAACTATTGTATTATGGATACGCTACCATTCTCCAGACATTGTTTACCGCATTCCAACTCAACATTAAGCGCACGCCGCCGCCTACATGGCTTCACACCGACTTTTTGAGGTGTTCTCAGTTACGCAAGACCGCTAGACAGGCGCAGACGTTACGAAGGTTAGAAAAAAAATGTCCGTGGAAAACAATATTTTGTTATCACTGAAGAAATTAAGTCAACAACTATACTTTTGAAGATGAAAGCTTTTTTACTGCTCTTGTTAGAGCAAAGAGTGGCTGTTCTGATGAGAAAGATGCGCAGTTTTTTAATGAATGGTGTACTAAATGGATACATAGATCCAATAATATCCAATAATAATACTTTATTTCAGATAAATTATAATCATTCGCATAAAATTAATGTAGTTGAGGCATACAGTTATTTGCGAATGTCACCTGAAACCCAAGAAATAGTTTTCAAATATTTTGATGACGGTATGACACCCTCTGCAGCTAGAGGATATGAAATAAAATTAGAAAATGAAAATGATGAAAATGAAATCCCAGTTATCCTTGCAAATGCACAGATCAATCCAACTGAGCGTCTGTACTCTAAATGGAGGTTTGTATAATTTTTTGTTAGTAAATTATGAAATCAAACAATTTTAATTTGTTAAATCTACATTATATTTTAACACAGTAGCTTTGTCAAACGAATGGAGGTATAATAAGAACTTTTACAGTGCCTTAATACTAAATTATACGGATATTTCACAATAAAATTATCATTTCATTATCTCATCTATTCAATTTTTTGTTAGTATACATTCATCATTGTAATTTTTGTAATTTTTTTTAGAGAGGAACACTTTGGTGGTCGTGAACACTCAGATGTTATAGCTGCGTTGAAAAAGAAACAGAAATTATTATCCGAAATGGGTATCACCGTAGTTATTCAAGAAAATCCCTTAATCGTCATTGTTTTAACACCAATTATGATGAGAGCCCATACCCACTTATTTAGTCATGAGATAGTTTTTGTAGACTCCAGTGGTTCATGCGACCAAACAAATACCTATGTTACATTCTTTTTTGGGGCTACTAAAGTTGGTGCAGTACCTCTGGCCTGCATTCTTCATACTGAACAATCGGAGAAAAATTACTCGGCATCGTTTCAATTATTACGTGACGCCTTGCCGAAGGAGAGTTTTGGCTTTCCAACAATATTTATGACTGACGACTCCACTGCCGAGCAAAATGCATTAAAAAATGTTTTTCCTGAATCCCGTAGACTATTATGCATCTTTCATGTTTGCCAGGCTATGTGGCGATGGTTATGGGATAGTCATCATGGTATTTTAAAAGATGATAGAAGACATATTATGTTATTAATTAGAAGAATTCTGTATTCAAGTACCATTGAAGAGATTCGAGAGAATTATGACCATATTTTCAATGATACAGAAGACAAAGGATTATCATAATGTCGGATAGTCAAGCAGCCATTAAGGCACTGAGCTCTTGTGTAATCAGTTCCAAAATGGTGTGGGAATGCCTAGACAAACTCAATGAACTAGGCGAGAACAACATAGTCACCTTACTATGGATTCCAGGACACACTGGAATAGAAGGAAATGAAATAGCAGATGAACTAGCAAAGAGGGGGACTGAAATACCTTTCTGGGGGCCCGAACCCTTTTGCGGAATCAGCTCCAATGTAATATTGGAAGAAATAAGTAAAGCCGAGAAAAAGAGAAGATCTGACCATTGGAAAGATCTAGTAGGGCTTATACAATCAAAGACTCTTCTGGGTGACTACAACCTGTTGAGATCAAAAGAATGCATAAGTCAAAGTAAAACTGCGCTAAGAGTTTTGACAGGGATCCTAACGGGACATTGTCGCCTGAATGGGCACCTGAAAAAGCTCAAAATAGTGGAGGAAGAAGAATGCAGATTTTGTGGAATGGAAGAAGAAACCTCCATCCACATACTTTCCAACTGCACAGCACTCCAGAATCCTAGAGCACAGCACCTGGGAGATTACTGGATAGAAGAGGAACATTTGCCTAAGTTGAAGCCTGCAGACATCCTAAAATTCCTCCGGGAAATAGGACTAAAGGAACTACTAGTTTCTGAGACTCTCCTCAGAAACTGAGTCGAAGTAAGGGGGCACAATAGACCTTTTAGGTCTCAGTGAATGTCACCCCAAAAATCACACATACATACATACATTCTTTTTTGGGGCTACTAAAGTTGGTGCAGTACCTCTGGCCTGCATTCTTCATACTGAACAATCGGAGAAAAATTACTCGGCATCGTTTCAATTATTACGTGACGCCTTGCCGAAGGAGAGTTTTGGCTTTCCAACAATATTTATGACTGACGACTTCACTGCCGAGCGAAATGCATTAAAAAATGTTTTTCCTGAATCCCGTAGACTATTATGCATCTTTCATGTTTGCCAGGCTATGTGGCGATGGTTATGGGATAGTCATCATGGTATTTTAAAAGATGATAGAAGACATATTATGTTATTAATTAGAAGAATTCTGTATTCAAGTACCATTGAAGAGATTCGAGAGAATTATGACCATATTCTCAATGATGACATTTTTTAAAAATATAATAATATTCAAGCTCATATTCGTAATTATTGGGATCGAAGGGAAGAGTGGTCGTTGGCTTATAGAAGTACTTTATTAACACGAGGAAATAATACGAACAATTATGTAGAAGCTTCTATTCGCATTTTTAAAGACATTGTTCTACAAAGATCTAAAGCGTTCAATGCTTGTGCCTTGGTGGACTTCGTCGCCAATATTTTTGAGTCCTATCAAAGAAGACACTTGCTGTCATTTGCCAACTTCCGGAACTCGAAGAATGAGATACTGTTTAGAAAAATGTCGCATTCTGCTAATGTCTCTGTTCAAAGAATCGACGAAAATATTTTTTTAGTTCCTTCGGAGACCGATGATCATATGTTTTATACTGCATATGTAGATATTGATTTTTGCGACTGTATTTTTGGACAGGGTGGAAGGTATTGTAAAAACGGGAATAGGCCATTTATATAAATTTGTTAGAACAAACTTACGGTAATTTTAAACCTAACTGTGAAAACCGCATCTTATTATCTGAGACCGTTCCGTTCAAAACAGTCAGAATATAATGAGACACCCTGTATTAAAATCGCGAAAGTAAGCAAATTTCAACGGGGTTGGGACTGCAACGCGGTAAACAATGTCTCGAGAATAGCAGCGTATCAATAATACAATAGTTACTACGTTTGAACACCTACCTGTGCTGAGTCGTGGTAAGATATGTCTGGGTAGAGAGAGCATTGCTTCAGTCATTCTTTACCGCGTTGCAACACCATGTATGCGTTGCAGCATAGTAAACAATGCCAATACGCTGGCGGGTCACTGACTATACATATAAACGTTCCACATGAATCACGGAATTTATTGCCGAAAACTGCATTCAAATCAATTGAGTGGGTTAAAAGATCTGAGTTCTACAATATATTTTTTCGCTTACCTTACCAAAAAGCCAATCATATGAACACCAAAAATAGGACGGATTTAGCAGACCAAGAGCGGAGCCAAGAGCCATGATTTTTGAAGTTTTTCATCATATATTACTCGATGACTTTAACATTTCACGTTAATTTTTTCAATTAAACGTCAGTAGCCTAGTTTACACCGACAACTTGGTACGCGGACCAAGCACCAAATTCGTACTATATCAGAACCAAATATTTAGTTCGAACGGTGTAAACGCTTGCGGACTAAGCTGGTCCGCTCTTGGTTCGGTACGCGCCAGCAGAGGTACCGAAGTAAATTTGGTCCGGATTTGGTTCGAGGTCAATTGGTGTAAACTCAACAGGAACAAGACTCAAGACTTACCAGTATTAAATTATATTTATTTGGCAAAAAAGAGTAAAAGAGTAAAGCCTTTCCTGAATTTTCAATTTTGTTGTTGTTTGTTTATTTTCAATTTTTGTTTGTTTGTTATGAGGATTTGATTTTTTGGTTATGTTATGAAATTTAATTTGACAGCTTTGACATTTGACGAACTGCAGGCGCACACATTTAGTTCGCGCGTTGCAAAACGGTGTAAACGAACTAGAACCAAGCATTGGTGCTACCGTACTATCCCCACCCACTTAGTCCTATCGGACCGTACTAAACGTTTATGGGTGTAAACTAGGCTATTGTATGTCGAAGTTTGGTCACAGATTATAAAGAGAACAGATACGAAAGCTTGACAGAGAACAGTAAAAAGAGAGAGAGATGGGTGGACAAACCCATTTAAATGCCCATCGTCTTATGTCCACTCCGTTCGGGCTGCTTCGCGAAATTTGTCAACAGTCAATTTGCATAATATTTCCTTCAACTTACGATTATAGGTCAAATATTTTATAAGCATTTTTTTAATTGTGATAGTTATAGGGCCATTCGTACCGGTTACACTTGAATGTTAAGTGTCACTCAAATCACTAAGTGTCACTTAGTCGTTCGCACCGTATTCAAATGCGACGTTAAGGGTACCTTAACTAAGCTCGAAATATCCATAGATAAAAAAATACTTATAGATGGGAAACTGACCCGTGGCGCCCTCTATTTGTACGGGTGGCGCCACCTTGAGTGTCCCGTCAGTACCTCTAACACAAATCAGATGGTTGTGGACTTCACTAACAGTCGAAAAAAGAGATTCCTGTAATTTTACAGTTTTTGGCGGCATATTCAAAATTACTGTAGTTTTACTTTTATTGCAAAGTGACATTTATGGTTCATTTTTTGATATTTCATTTGAAGTTACTCAAGATTAGATTATTACAATAATAACAATCAATCAAGTAAAATTAAATCGCATGTCAAAAAATGGACCATATAATGCCTGAAGTGAGAAAAATAAAGCAATAATCATCAAGTTTATATATTTTATGGTATAAAAAAAGTATACTGTGAATGGAACGTTTTTTCACATATTTCAATGACAAACATGGAGGAAAATGAATGTTAATAATTCAACAACAATGCTGGGAAGTTCAAAGCTGTAAGGAAAAATAGCTACTTCTGTCACTTTTCATTTAACGAACCAATTTTTCGTTATAAAGATAGAGCTTACCGGGTGCACATCACATTACAGTCTTTCACAATACATATTCTCGACATTGTCTCTTAAAATAAAAGTCCCACTATTTACAAAAAAAAAACAACTACGAATACTCAACACACACACACAAATAAGCAAAATAGTTTTTGTCCACGACCACCTAATAATAAGTCAATATTTTACCTCCTAACTAAACGTATATGGTACCCATATATCAACTGTCGTGAATTATGGTTCATAATTCACTGTAGTGTATTATGGTTCATAATTCACGACTAGAGATGGGGGTACAATATGGAATAAACTATTAAATCTGTGTATTTTGTTCAGGAAATTTGTTTCTGACATATATCGTATCTATAAAATATTGTAATTTTTAGTATTGATACTTTTCATAACGATATTTTCTAATATTAAGTATTTTAAAACAATATATTTATAACGGTACGTTGTATTGATACTTTCTAAAGTATCGCCCATCTCTATATATGTCACTGCCACAACATTTTGAGGTTAGTAATATGCCAAATCGCTACTGACTTTTATTTATTAATAAATAAATTAAGTGTCGTGGACAAAGTATAGTATTCTTCTCGCAATTTATGGCTATAATTCACTTGGGTGACTTGCGCCCCTCGCCTGCGGCTCGTGACGCAAACGTCACCCATCGTGAATTATGGCTATCATAAATTGCTCGTTTAATAATATACTATTAAAAACGAACACAGGACAAACTCACGATACACGTCGTAAAACGTTGTCAGGCAGTTGTCAGTTAGGATCATAGATAACACTTTTGGATATCAGCGCTAATATATTATGTGGGAGAATCTGCAGCTTCAACTATCGGCGTTACAGCTCTCACTAAATTAGAAATTTTAGTACTGACAATCAATATTTATATTTAAAAGTAATTTTAGATAATTTCAATTCACAATGTCATTTCATATTTTATTTTTTTCATTTGTAGCTTTTCCAGCTCATTATCCAATAATAAATTTTTCTTCTGTAACTCAAATAGTTTCTGTTTTTGCTGCCGTTCAATAATTTTGGTCTCTTTTTCAAAATTCCAAACATCATTTTTCAGTGCTCCCAGCTTGGAATATTCCTCTGTCAGTTGTGATGAAGACAAACTTTTTAATCCTGGTCTTCTTTTGCTAGACCAACGATTATTATTTGCTAATACTGGTGCTGTTGGTTTTCTTGAATGGGTTCCTCATAATATTAGTAAAGATTGTATGGATATAGATGAATACACACTTATTTCCATTTCATCGAATATCAATGACTCATTCAACCTGCTTCCTAGCCAGAAGCAACTTTTTCAATCTACTTCTTGTTCCCACATTTTTTTTGTTGCTCAAGCAAGAAATTATTTCAATGAATAAAACGAACACAAGTTGTAGTCGACATATTAGCGGAATTAAAAAACACCAGGAAAAAGTTTAATTTCAATTGAAATTCGTTAAAAAGGAAGACGCACCTGAATACGAATGTTTCAAGAAGTGGAAAAGTAGAATTAAGAAAAAATAAAAGTGTTCTTTCCAAGATAATACTTTTTCCATTAAATAACCTGGAAAATATTCATGGACTGAGTTTTAAAAGGAAATTCTTATTAACAAAAAATTGTACCAAAATACACAAGATGCCAATATTTACAGATGTATTCCTCATTTTTATTTTCTTGTGCCTCGTAATGCATGAACGAAGGTATTTATTTACCAATAAAATGCTTGCATAATAATCTCAGATTTATTCAATATAAGTATTTAGTTATGTGAAAAGTGTGGATAACATATTCCAAGAAACAGTAACCAATCATTTTATATAAAAATATATCAAGTCTCATCAATCTAACACAACACTGAAAATTTCCATGTCTAATATGACAATTATATAATAATACTGAATGTAAATGTACTTCTCTTTTCTCTTACAAAGCGAGAGAAGCGGGCCCCTTGTTTGGCATTTTCGTTCATAATAACTTAACAAAGATGTTTCTATTTCCTGACATTTACTGCTTGGGCATTTTAATGCGTTTAACTACACACTGCAGGGTTGTCTGAATAATTAGGTACGAAAATAACTGTTTTTTGAAGTGAAAGCTTCTTAGGGCGCGTTGAGCACTGTTTGAGTGGAGAAAAAATACTCGCGTCATCGTTATGTGTCATCGTCAGGTGTCCATGTTATGCAACACACAATATGGGCATTTGATGACATTTTTGGAAAGGGTCCATTTTGGTGTTAAAATTTCCATCAACTATGCGGGATCCGAGTACCACAATTTTCAAAAGAGAAACATGGGTACATTTGCAAAAAATTTTATCTACCATGGACATAAGGTGAAATTTGTGTAAAGGAATCATTGATTTGTAAAAATTCCCCCTTACCAGGGGCGTACGATGAAAATTCCTAAGAGGGTTAATTTATTTCAAAAATTTTCCTCCCATCATAGGCATGCGATAGATTTTCAAAAGGGAGTAATTTGATTGTAGATCATACCATAAGCGTACCACAACATTTTTTAAGCGAGTTAACTTATTCAAAAAAGTTTCTTTTTGCTAGGAGAGTAGGAAAAACATTTTTGCAAGAGGTTGATTTGTTTTTGTTTCCACTTCTGTTTGCAGTCCGTCCTCAAGACTTTCCCTATTTGCTTTTTCCAATCCTAACTAAACTGAGAAATCTTGATCTGACTCTTGAAGTTTTGACAAACAGTAGACTGTGAATTGCAATATCCATTAAGTATAAATTACATTCACAACTGGTAAAGTCATATTTATTCTGATAAGCAGACAAGCGGAAAGTCACGTAATCGTCTTTTCAGCTCCAATAACCCATAGAGCCTTCTTCAGCTAACTGGTCTGCCATTTCATTCCCTGCAATCCCCGTCACCCATACTCTGTCTAGAAATGTTGGTTCCATCTGTGAGCAAAGTAGTGGTAGCAAAATTGGGATTTGCTTCTGGACAAATGTACAGGGTTATTCATTATAAATTAGCCACCCCCTATCATTGTTATTAATACATTTAGAAAAAAAAGTCTCATATGACAGTTGTTGGATTACAGCTGAATATTCTTGATATTTTATCAAAAGTTCAATAGCGTGCGAATTTAAGGAGATACAGAAGATATTAGTTATTTTTCAAATGGGTCACCCTGTATATTTCCATATTTTTGGAATGGACTTTTTCTTCTGATTTCAAAAATATATAATATGTCACCCCTAGCTTGTACCGTTTTTGAGTTATAAAATGTTGAAAATCTTAGTTTTAGTAATTACTGTAAATATGAAAAAGATAATTTATCAAAGTAAGCTATGAAAATGACAACTAGGATGATTGATACTTTCCAGATAAAGTATAAAAAATGGTTTACAGAGAGGGAAAATATTTTATTATTAATAATAATATACAATTGCTTAAAGCAAGGATTCAACTTAAAACTAACAAACTAAATGAAAATAATGAAGTCGTCTGCAATGTTATTATAAATAATATAAGAAGGTGATATCAATTTTATTATCTATTAACAATAATGGTGGAAATCTTGAATATCTTTTTATAAATTATTATTTATAAGTTCTCTTAAATAAATCTTTGTTTTCTGTTTTGTATAGGTATATATTTTGACTTTTTCTTTCTTACTGAGAACCATTTCAATTACTTTATATGAAAAATGTCAATTACAAACATATTACTTTTCATTTCCATAGCTTACTTTAATAAATTATGTTTTTCATATTTACAGTAATTACTAAAACTAAGATTTACAACATTTCATAGCTCAAAAATGCATGGTACAAGTAACATATAATATATTTTTGAATAAAAAGTCCATTCCAAAAATGTGAAAATATACAGGGTGTCTCATTTGAAAAAGAACTATTATTTTTTGTATCCCCTTGAATTTGCACGCTACTTAACTTTTGATAGAATATTAAAAAAATTCAACAGTAATCAGACAACTTTTATATAAGACTTTTTTCTCTAAAAGTAATAATAACGATGATAGGGGGTGAGTAATTTATAATGAATAAACCTGTACTGATGAGGCGCAAATATTCCAATCCCGTTCAACTTTGAACTGTAATTCATTGTTTGTCGGGGCATACAGCACCAGAAGTAGATTCTTGTTCTTAGTGAATGGTCTACTCTTTGAAAAACAATTTCCAAATTTGTATCGCCTTATAATAGTATAATGTCATCCTGACATCTATCAAAATTGGGATTGTTCGCAATTTTTTTCAAATCCATATCGATCCCTCACAGTTTTTCAGATTACTTACCAAAAAGTTTTAAAACGGCCAATTATCTCGTAAATTCTTAGTCACAATTGTACAAAATTTGGGGTACACCTATTTCAGGATAAGGACAGGATAAGGAGATTCTATATTTGCAATTTTGCCAGATCTGCCGTTTATCCTATATTATCAATAACTCTGGTTTTCTAAATTAATCACTCTGTATGTTCAGTCCTTTTTAAAATCTCCCATTCAATACGAGCTCAACCATGTAAAACTCATGATTATTATGGTGTCTGGAAGTTCTAAAATACATAAAACATAAGTCTGCAACGCCTATTTGTAAACTGAATTTTTCAAGTATCAAGTATCAATAAAAATGATCTCAAGGATTGAAATCCGGTGAACGTAGTGGCCATTCAATTTCACCTCGTCTACCAATCCATCGTCCGGGAAATATCTCATCTAAAAAACGCCGAACATCTACACCAAAATGCCGGAGCTCCAACTTGCTGAGATCATATCTAACTAAAATTGGCTCTAAGCAAGTTTCACAGTGTAGGTTCAATTTCATTTCTTGTATGTATGTACGTATGTATTTTGGGGTGACATCCACTGAGACCTAAAAGATCTACTCTTCCACTCAGTTTCTAAGAAGAGTCTCAGAAACTAGTAGTTACTTTAGTCCTATTTCCTGGAGGAATTTTAGAGTGTCTGCAGGCTTCAACTCATGCAAATGTTCCTCTTCTATCCAGTAATCTCCTAGGTGCTGTGCTCTAGGATTCTGAAGTGCTGTGCAGTTGGAAAGTATGTGGATGGAGGTTTGTTCTTCCATTCCACAAAATCTGCATTCTTCTCCCTCCACTATTTTGAGCTTTTTCAGTGCCCATTCAGGCGACAATGTCCCGTTAGGATCCCTATTAAAACTCTTGACACAGTTTTACTTTGACTTATGCATTCCTTTGGTCTCAACAGGTTGTAGTCACCCAGAAGAGTCTTTGATTGTATAAGCCCTACTAGATCTTTCCAATGGTCAGATCTTCTCTTTTTCTCGGCTTTACTTATTTCTTCCAATATTACATTGGGGCTGATTCCGCAAAAGGGTTCAGGCCCCCAGAAAGGTATTTCAGTCCCCCTCTTTGCTAGTTCATCTGCTATTTCATTTCCTTCTATTCCAGTGTGTCCTGGAATCCATAGTAAGGTGACTATATTGTTCTCGCCTAGTTCATTGAGTTTGTCTAGGCATTCCCACACCATTTTGGAACTGATTACACAAGAGCTCAGTGCCTTAATGGCTGCTTGACTATCCGACATTATGATAATCCTTTGTCTTCTGTATCCTTTATCAATATTGAACTGGGCGCACTTTCTTATGACATGGATTTCCGCTTGAAAGATACTTGGGGTTTTTCCCAAGCTTTCAGAGTGTTCGGTTCCTGGCCCGAACACTCCTATCCCAGTTCCTTCTACTGCTTTTGAGCCGTCTGTGTACCATTGAATGGCAATCTTTTCAAGTCTGGAAGTTCATATTTGTCTGACGTTAAGTTTCCTTCGATAAAGAATGGCCCAATTAACAAAATCAGAGTCTACATATAAACATTCAAATTTCTTCAAATTTTGAACTGTTTTATGTATTTAAGACCCTCTATCCTAACTAAAATCGTAAGTGTTACATATAGGTGAACTCCTATTGAACAGGAAATTCCAATAATGACTGAATACACAGGGTGATGAGTTTAAAAAACCAAAGCTACCAATAATATAGAAGAAACAGCAAATCTGGCAACATTGCAAATATCAAATCTGAAATCTACGTATGCCAAAATTGGTGTACCTACTCCAAATTTTGTACAATTAGGACCAGAAGTTTACGAGAATATTGGCCGTTTTTAGACTCTTGGGCCACTCTGTATATTATCTTCCAGCTAGTATTCCCTTGTTTCCCATTTAATTGTAATATATTTGTTAATTAAATGGTTGATACAGCCCTTTGTCTGATTTAAAAAATTTTCCCCGGTTAATATTCGTATTGATGAAGGTGTGTTTTTAAAATATTGAAATGGAATATTCGCGCCGAATTTAATGAATACCATTCATTATTATACGACTGAAACATTGTTATCGCGTAATCCTGTTTATTCATTGTGTGCAACAACAATATTACCATCGGTCACTGGGATTCCATGTGAAAAGTATACATACAGCTTTAATTTCGTAATGAATCGTGCCATGAAATCCGTGTGGTTTTAATTTCAATTTTATGTGATATAATGATATTTGCATAGTAGGGTATAACTGAAATAAAACTGTTTGGATTTTCTCTTGCAAACTGAAATAAAACATTGTTCATCGACACTAACCCAACACTTCGTGCCCACTGCACCGGTGTTACTTGGGCGTTTAAGTAGGAATAGGAAATATGTATGATTGCAACACGTGGTAAGTCGTTTTTAACGTGAATTGTGTAGGTTCTTCTCAAGTCCTACTTATGTGAAATTGAGGCAGTGAGGCTATGTATCGGAAACAAAAACTTTAAAAAAAGAGTTTCTACAATAAAACAAAATGGAATTGGGAAGCGGCTGGACTAAAAATTCTAGGACCCAATGACACCTACGGCCCAAAGACTCGACAATTGCGGAACTAGCCAAACGGTACACCAATGCTTAAGCCCTTAAGAGATGGAATGAAATTGAAGAATGCATGATCACCCTGGAATACTGGCGCCGAAGAAATATTTGGCGATGACCAGGAAAAACCTACGTTTAGTGTTGCCGCGAGACGAGACGAGATAAGGCCTTCTCTCGTTTCTTCTCGTTAGACGAGACAAAATGTGTCTCTCGTCTCGTCAAGAGAGGGCGAGACGAGACGTCGAGAGACGACCTTCTCTCGTCTTGTCTCGCTTCTCTCGTGATTTAAACCAAATATACTAAAAACTAAGCTAAATTTTTACGCGTTAAGGTTAGGTTCTACCATATTTGACATAAATTGTGTGCAATATATGTCAAATATAACAGAACCTCACCCAAATGCGTTGAAACTTTGCTTGGTATTTACTACAGGGTAGCCAATTAGTCCGACAAAGGTCAATATCTCTCGCGCCAATAAAGATAGCAGGAAAACGTTTGACGAAGCTTATTAAGGGTTAAGAGGTGCCTGTTATAAAATTATTTTTCTCTATAAACGGTGCTCCAAAAAATCATCACGGTAAAAAATTTCCATTTTTTAAATAGAACACCCTGCATTTTTTTAAATTTTCAGATTCTATCCGCTATCTTTAATGGTATCGGAGATATTGACATTGGTCGCACTAATGAACCACCCTGTATATCAAATATGAGAAAGGTAGATTCAGATAGTAGCTTAAAAATAAGATATATTTTATTTAAAATATCCCGACGATGTACTGAAATTAAAACCTTTCGGCTCAACCGTATCTCAGGAAGTGAAAATAATCTTACAACGTGGTTAGTGAATACACAAAACTTTGAATTCTGATATTTTCAAAAATGTATCCTGTTACGAGTTATTTGACTACACATGATTTTATCCAGCGATAAAACGTATAATAATAATAGGTTTGTAGTCGAATAACTCGAAAACCGTTGATCCAAATATAGACATTATATAGTTTTGCAAAGAGGAATAAGAGAAGATTTCAAAAATCTCAAAAAATATAACGTTTTTTGCTCGAGAGAGATCGAGAGAGACGAGAATTTCTCGACGAGAGAGGGTACTCCTCTCGTCTCGTCTCGTCTTGTCAGACGAGATAAAATGGGTCTCTCGTCTCGTCGAGAGAGGGTGAGAGGAGACGAGAGGCGAAAATCTGTCGTCACGGCGGCAACACCCGATACCACCTAAATTTTTGCTGTAGTTCGTTGTCCAAGAGGTTTTATTAATTTTCTATCGATTTCGATTATTTCTACGCCAAATTGTAGATAAATTTTTAGATATTAAAACAAACTTCGAAAAAGTTTTCCAAAAACGTTAAAAGCTTATCAATACAGGATAAGGTACAAGGTGAAAAAAAGCCATGTATTTGTAGTTTAATTTCTCAACACCCTGTGGAGCATCTCGAGAAATTTGTAGAGTTTTCGCTCAGTTTATTATGGGATCATGCTTTTCGTCATTTTTCCGTTTTTATTTCAACTTGATATCTTTATTTTTTATGAAGATACACGTATTCGAATAAAAGCCTGAAATTTCATAAACTCGCCAAGCTCGATTAAGGAAGCTGAAGCTGTCGTTTCCCATCCTCCATTTGTTGGATAGGACTTCATTTCAATGCAAGGCAATGCAAGACCGCATGTTGATATCCAATGATTAGCAGGGCCTGCATGTAGCCCGGATCTGAATCTGATTGAACATCTGGGTTGAAATTCGCAGGAACATTCGTTGTCTTCCTGTACTACCCGAAACACTTGACGAGCTGCGAGAACATCGCATTATTCGTCTTATCAATTCGATGTCTCGACGATTGCGTGCAGTTATTCCCGCTAGGGGTGGGCATACGGAATACTGAAAAATTCCAATTATGTTTTTCTTCTAGTTTACTTGGAATATTGGAACATTACAAATTAAATTTTTTCCCCAAAATAATTCCAGGCTTTTATTCGAATATGTACATCAAGATATCAAGGTAAAGTAAATACTGAAAGATGGCAAAAAGGATGGTCTTTGTAATAAACTGAGCGTAAACTTAACAAATTTTCCGAACTGTCCAACAGGGTGTTAAGAAATTGGACTACAAATACATGTTTTTTTTTATAGTGTTTTAATAAAGTATCAACATTTTCAAAAAACTTTCCTGGAGTGTGTTTTAATACCAAAACATTTATCCACAATTTAGCGTAGGAATAATTGAAATCGATAAAAAATTTCAAATGCTCTTGGACAACGAACTTCAGCAAAAATTTAATACCACAAATTTTACTTCAACTTAAGCTATACTTTGAAAATATTTTAAAATCCACAGTTCTGCTTACCTAACTAATTTTTTTTCGTCAAATGTATCTTTGGCTATCTATTAGCAGATTTAAAAAGATTACGTTCCAAGCCTTCAGATATTATTTGATTTTTCTATCCTATACCGAGTGGTTGAAAAGATATAGCCGCTTTCACAGAAAAATGACCATCCACTTATAGACATTTTTTGAAATAGGTAACAAAAAACAAGAAAGTTCCAAACAATACGAGTGTTATGATGAAAATTGGTTCAATTATTATGATTTAGAACTTTGAAATACAATATAAAGGAAAACGAAGCTAACAACTAAAAGTAATAAACCCATTTCACGAATCGCGATACTATAGTAAATTAATTGTTATTATTAAGAGATAAGGTCCAGTATTACCAAAATTAGTACTAGATATCTTTTTTTTCAAAGTTTTCAATGTTTAAAACATAGTTTCCGTTATTCCATAAAAAATGTCTCTTAGGCCCGGTTGTACATTTGAAGCTTAAAATTGAGCTCAACTAAGCTGGGCTTAAAATATAAGCTTAGCTCAACCCTAAGCCTGTTGTACAAACATGGTTCAGTAAGCAGATCTACTAAACCTATATTTGTAAGTGTTGGTAGAACTTCTTTCGAACTGACGCATGCGTATGAAGTAAATTGGTTACAATATGTTTGTCAAATAACCTAACTAATGTCATATTATTATTTGCTACCTATTAGTTTTACAAGAAATTTCCTCTGATATACAATCTGTAACAAAGCGAACGGTTCCTTTAGAAAGACGAAATCTTTGAATAAACTCATGATCTCTCCAACATTCAAAGTGATTCATACGCTTTCTATACACCCGAGGTCTTCTCGGGTGCTGTACGATTCCAATAGGTTCCAAAAAATCCTCATCATCGGTTAAAATATCCATAATTAACTTTGACAAACTTTCAATTTAATATTAAATTAAGTACAGGTTATGTTTGTATACAATTCATTCACATTTAAGCCACGGAACATGATAACAATTTATGTTCCGTGCTTAAGCTTACATTAAGCCTGCCCTCTTGGAGGCTTTACTAAGCTCAAGGTTCAAATGAAGCTCAACCGTAAGCCAACTTTGTACAACAGCAATCTGACGCTGAACCTGAATTCACACTTGAGCACACTAAGCTACAATTGTACAACCGGCCCTAAGTGGATAGTGATTTTTCTGTGAAAGTGGCTATATATTTTCAACCACTTGGTATAGGAGGCTTAAGACGTCATCTTTCCAAATCTGCCATTGAATAGCCAAAGATACATTTAAGGAACAAAAATTAGTTCGCTACCCAAAACTGGAACACCCTGCATTTTTCAAAATATTTTCAAACTTTAGTTCAAGTTGTGGTAAAATTTGTGATATAACAAAATTTCACAAAAAATTTATATTTCCTTCGATGTTTGTCCGGTCCCGGATTCATGCCGAACTCTGTGTAAGTGTATATTCCTGCTCAGTTTTTGAACTGTAAGGTTATGGTGTAACATTGTTACTAAGTTTGAAATATGAAGCTATCTACAAAAAGTTCCTTTTTCCGTATATTATATGATAACACCTACACCATCTTGTATACAAAATTTCCAATACGATTCAACAAAACATGAAACGCCACAATACCGCGATTATTTAAAAAAACAAAATTGCGTTTTGAGTCAACAATAGAAAATCCACATTCTCCCTTGAACAAACACTATTTCACTAATTCATTTCAAAACATGAAAAAGAAAATAGTCGTCTTATATTTTCCCTTAAAAGAAAAATCGTCCACAAGAACTATTGATCTACAACCAGCATAGCCCGCATCGGCAAAAATTATATTAAATGGGATCCATGCTGGTGACGGTTTTTATTTTCACTTTTTGCAATAAGCTCCACTTTCGAAAACGCTGGTGATATTTATCAAGGCTTTATCGTGAGTATTGATTGCTAGTAATTTCTCTGATATGAAAATTCATAAAGCATAATCGAGTAAAGCCAGTGTTCATTATTGTCTGAAACATAAGAAAATTCATGTCAAAATGCGTATAAAGCTAACCAGATCCGCAAAAGACGATCCTTTTTTTGTGGGGTGGTTGAAATGCATTTACGTGTAGTGGAACCAAATGCCCGAAGCCATTTGCGACCAATATACAGTGTGGGCGGCTCTACCCACTAAACATTCCACCCCATTTCCAGACAGTGTCCCTGGTACCACTATTTCTAGTTATCGTCAGGTGCACTGTTAATAGTCTATTTCCCCCTGACCTCTTCCTATTCAGTTCTACCAATGTCCGTTATAGATGAAAGAATCTTGCTGAACTTCTCCTTGCTCTCCATCATGGTACTAATAACATTTTCCTCTGTAAGAGTATGCCCAATATCTTTCTCCAGATATAGTCTTTTCTGGTGGAATCTATCACAATAGAATATCGAGTGTTCTGCACTTTCTTTCTCCTCCTTGCATTCATTGTATCTAGCACTGTCCTTCTTATCTATTCTATGCAGATATAAATTAAATGACCCGTGCCCTGTTGAAAATTAGGTGAACTAGTAGTTTAGGTGTCTTTGTCTACATTTCACCCACTCTTTTATTCAAGGGATCAACACCTTCGTCCACTGTGCTATCTGCCATTCCTGAAAGGTTCTTTCCCGCTGCTCCTTCTTTTCTTGGTCTGTGATCGCTCCCATGTCATGCAAGGCTTTACGTTACCCACTGCACTGCTTGTATGGTTGACCTCCCCTTACGGAAGCCGTACTGTCTCTCCGAGAGTGATCCGTTCTCTTCCAGTGCCTCCCCCAGTCTATCCTTCAACAAAGTTTCGTACACCTTTCCTAGGATATTCAACAGGCATAAGGGCCGATATGAGCTTGGGCTCTTTTCTGGTTTCCCGGATTTCCATATAAGCACTAGCTTGGCTCTCTTCCACACCTTGGGGAAGATCTGCTCTCTGAGTAGTTGGTTCATCACTTGTCTCACTTCCTGTGGGTTTACTGGGATTGTCTCGATGGTGAATTTAACAATTCCAGGAGGAATGCCGTCAGGGCCTGGGGCTTTGCCAAGCTCAATTTTGTCTTTAACTGTCAGAATTCCATCAGCAGTGAACTCTGGGGCGGCTTTTGGTTTATCTAGTTTTTCCCATTTTTCCCTCACCTCTGGGAAAACATGTCTGGCTATCTCCTCTTTCCTACCTGGCGCTAGGTTGTATGGTAACGTCAGTGACATTCGTTTGATCGCAATGGCATATCGCTGTCCCCATATGTCTTCTTCCAGATATGTACATAGTTTTTTTTTATTCTGTGCATAGTTTCTTCCAACAATCTCTTTTCTTACTGTTGATAAGACGCTTCAAATGTTTTTTCTTCTCCCTTAGCCCAATTCTTATTCCTTCCCTATTCAAATCGTTGCTGTTTCGTCCCCCTATTCCGGTAATCCGCCTTCCTATTGTGACGCACCGTTTTTTAACCACCCCTATTTCATTTGTCCACCAGTATGGCAGCTTCCTGTTTAGATTTCTATTACAAAGTTGACATGCCTTCATATTCTCCCTTACCTGTTGCACTGCCATATCCATCGATGTCCCGATCCCGTGAACATCATTTATAATAGCGTTTCTGTATTTTTCCATGTCATATACATTCTTTCCCCGATTCTGATTCCCTCTAGTGCCGGTTCCATCATTTCCTACCTCAAAATACATATATTTATTTATCCTTCCAGCCTCGTATTAAATCTTTCGCCTTCCTGGATGAACAGGTTACATTGATGTGGCTCATTGAGCTGTTTCTCACGAACGTCGGACTTCAATCGCTTACAGCAGTCAAGTCGAGGGTGGCCATCCAGTCTGTCCACACATGCCCTCTTGCATCCGCTGCGGGTGATTTGAAATTGATGTCCCCTGCTATAATGTATTTTTTGTAGCTTACTTTACTCTCCTTTGTCATAATGTCTTCAGTGGCTTTTTCATATTCCTCCATACTTATGTTTGGAGATATATAGCATGCAATCAGCTGAATTTCCTCAAGTTCCATTACTATGAATCCATCCCTCTTCTTTACTCGAGCTATTCCGCAGTTTCTGTTGACTATGTGTATGTATATATGCAAAAAACGATACTAGTTTGTCATATTCATACAGGGCTCGCGAGTCTACCTCGTGCCACCTAAAGTAGGCTCGCAGTGAACAGGCTCTTGTTAGAATTTTCACGCGCAAAAGAAACGGACGTGTCTGTCCCTGTGGCTTAGAATTTAGTTAACAACTAGACTGGCGACACGGTGATTGAATATAAAGTGGTGCTAAGAAGCAATATGAAATTTATTAGAAACGTTGCAATTAATACCAAAAAGGTCGTGGTATTGCCTAGGCCAACTCAATGAACTAGGCAAGAACAAGTTCACACAGGAAAATTAGTCTTTACAAAAGTTTTCGCATAGTAGTCGCAGATTTTTTGGTTACTTTTAAAGACTCCACTTGCATCTCCAAAAAAACTGTCCTCTCTTCCTGCATACACGATTATTTGAGCCTTTGCCTGCTTCCTTGTATCAAGTTGAAACAATGAAACAATATCATCTTCTCATGTTTGTCTCATCTGACCTTTGTTAATAATCCATGACCTATCAAAAGCCTTTGATTTATATAAATTGGTACCATTTTCTTTGGAGTATTTTCCCTTGAAACTGTAACCTCTTGTATCGTACCAGTTTTATTGTATCCAGTTAATCATGGTTCTTTTGATATACTTTACAACAGGCATTTCTTATCGGAACCGCTCACGAATGGTTTCTGCCGATAAATGATTTCTTCCGCCGGACATTTTATGTCCACTTGTGAACTATTTAGAATAAGAGGTGTACATCAAGTTTTTATTTCAGTAGCCTTTCCAGAAAGAGTTCTTTCCTACTGGGCAACGTTGAGACCTTTTTTGCTCTCCATACAGTACTTTGCTGTTAGTTCAGTCGTCAACTTGTTTTTTGAAAGATCACTATATTTTTCAGAATAAAACCGGCCAATTGCGAGTCAGACCCGCGCACGAAGGGTTCCGTACCATTTTCTATGAAAGCGGCAAAAAAATTTTGTCTCTCGTAATAATTTGTTATTAGTTCTATACCGAAGTGCAGAGCTAGTGTATGAATACAGGTAATACAAAGCACCCCACGCTTTCACCACAAAGACCTTAATTTTCTCGTTAATCATTTCATTCCTCAATTGAGGATTACAATATATTCAGTGCAACCCTGACGTCTGTATACAAATAGCGTATCAAGTGTAACAGTTGTATTGTGTGTATTATTTGCCACTAGGAATAGCAGACCAAGTGCTGTCTAATATATTCCATTTGAATTTGTAGTTAAATATTTATTTTTGTGAATATTTCAACTCTTTTCGTTATCGTTATTATGACCAATACAAGCAGTAGAAATGGAATATCTGAGAAGAGTTACAGGAGTCAAAAGAATAGATAAAGTAAGGAATACTACGATGAGAAAGGATCGACACTTGAGTATTTTCAATCAAGACAATTGGGATGGTAGGGACACCTACAAAGAATGTCAAATTACAGACAAGTTAAGCAAGTTTGGGAGGCAAAAAATATGAATAAGAGAAAACGCGGGAAGCCAAGAGAAACATGGGACGGCATAATTGGAAAAATTCTTCAAGAATAACGAAAAACATGGAATAAGGCAAAAATATTAGCAAGAAATAAGAAAGAATGGGCCAAGTTTGTTCATGAAGACATTACTACAGAATAACTTAATGTATTGAAATGTATCACCCTACACCATATATATATATATATATATATATATATATATATATATATATATATATATTATGACCAAGAAAAAAATTGGAAATAAATCACGTTTGTTGTAATGGAGACCCCATTAAATATCAATTTTATCTTGATGTTATTATTTTTTTTCAATATTCTACGAATATTTCAATAGCCTATCTGTTGCCGTTATCAATATCAAAGATTACAGAATAAAAATATAAGATGTTTCACTCGCTCGAATTTATCGCGTAAAGCACCAATGCCGCTGGTGACTGTATGGTTACTTGGATGGTACAGTACGTCTCTACGTCCTTACTTGCATTTAATTTGGCATATTATACGGGACGTCGCCTGTCGAGCGCTGTTATTTTAGAACGGTGTTTATTGGTTGTTCGTTTTTTATATTTATGTTGTATAAATTTTCAAATTCATTAATTAATTGTTGAAATGAGCAAAAAGTCCTAGTAATATTTTTCTCTTTAATAGCAAAGCTTAAACACTAAATATTTTGTAATATTTGCTAATACTAAATTACGGATTTATTTTAATGATAAGGATATTATATAAACAAGTACATTAAGCAAGGAAACGCAAACATTCAATTCTATAGCTAACAAAAGTGGAATTGGTCAGTTCCTTTTGAACGAATTTACTAAATTTTCTTCTCATCATACATGTAATCAATTTCCTCTCAAATATTATGCAAGTCTCTATACCAGAGTCCGTATATATTTTACTCTCAAATGTATATTGAAAGGGGGTTATACCGGACAAAGAATAAAAATATTCACTGATAGCCAGGCATTGCTGAAGGCTATCAGCAATCCTACCACGAAATCTAGACTGGTTAAAAACTGCAAAGAGTCCCTTAATAAGCTGGCAAGAGACAACACAGTGTCTCTAGTATGGGTGCTGGGACATGAAGGGACTGCTGGTAATGAATTGGCGGACCAGCTAGCTAAACAAGGCTCTAAAGGAGACTTTATAGGTCCGGAACCGTTCTGTGGAATCACAAAGGATTACATAAGAGGGGAAATCCGGAACTGGCTAGACAAAGAACATCAAATTAAATGGAGGTTGACAGAAGGTCATCTTCACACAAAAAGTCTACTGAAAAAGGTAAACAAAGAACTCTCAACCAGTTTATTGAAACTGAGCAAGAGACACTTGAAGACAGTAACCGACCTGGTTACTGGACATTGCACTCTAAGGAAACATTTGTACAGAATGGGAATAGTCAGTGAACCTTTCTGTAGGAAGTGCGAACTAAGGGATGAAACACCTATTCATATATTCTGCTCATGTAAGAACTTAGAAGGACTCAGACAGAAGCATTTTGGAAAGGAAACTATACAACCATCAGAACTACTTAAAATCCCCCCAAATAAGCTAGTGGCCTATATAGAGGACACGAAACTTTTGGAGTGGAAGTAGATAACATTGGGAATGGTACAATGACTTAGGTCAAGTGCCCGGGCTATTGAGCACAACCCAAACGTTTGAATGAATGAATGAAAAAATGTATATTGAAAGATTTGAAAGACAAGAGATTAAATTTAACACATAAACCAAACTCCAAACTTAGTATTTTACATCATTTACAAAATTTTTCAATAAAGGTATCCTGCAGCTGCTTGACTTTTTACTGTTTTTACCTTGTTAATCCAAAAAATACGCGTTATTTGAAGATCAAAATTTTAAATTTAGTGGACCTATTATTCTGGTGGCTAATGAGTATATTCAATTGAATTTGTGATAAATATCTGCTAGATTATCAATAAGTATCACGAAATTACTAAGATGCTGGATAAAAACTGTGAATTGATTCATTTTGAAAATTCAAGTTCATTTTTCACTTACTTTTTCAAATTTATATCTCGAACATTTTTCGAAATGATTAACATTTAAAAATAAACCTTTGTGATAAAGAATCCTATTGATTTAAATATATATTTCTCCAATTACCCCTGCATAGCTTGAAATAAAATAAGCTTTTCGAACTTCTCTGGTATCTACCGGTCTCGTTATTGACAACAAAAGCGAGTCGTAAACATAATTTATGAGAGCGGCGTCCGTTTGGGACAGCATCTTGAATCAAACCGCCCTGGAGTGAAACATCTTATATTTTTATTCTGTAATTTTTGTCAATATCGAGCGAAAACGTTCTTAGTATTGGTTATTAGTAGTATTGGTTATTATAGCGACAATAAAAATACATCATATCTGTGAAAATTTCAACTGTCTAACTATCACGCCTGGTGACAGACAGACGGTCAGTTGAGTTTTATTATTAGGGTCCGTTTTTCACTCTTTGGATACGGAACCCTAAAAAGCGTTGGCTTCCCGTATTAACATTATTGCCTCCGTCGTTAATTTTTTCACCATTTTTGTTTTCTTTTCCCATTTTTTCAGGATATATCAAAACATTTAAAGCATCGACAGAGCCTTTAAGGATAGTCATGCACACAAGATAAATTAGAGATCGACTAAATATGGACAAGACAAGACAAGGATGAATGGTGGTCGGTTGTCCCCTAATCCTTAAAGGAAAATCCTTTTTTCTTTCCCTTCAGGGAAACGATTTATAAATTATACTATCTCTGGATCATTTATTTCATGTTTGATGTTGCCGAAGACTCGAACTGAGTGAGTAGGTCAAATTTGAATAAGTGCTCCAGGGGATGCTGGAAATTGATTCAAATGGATTGGAATAAACCAAAGTTCATTTTATTAATTGCGATTCGGAAAAGAGTTGTTAGTTTACAAATGTTTGAAGAGGAAGAGAATTAGATTTACAATGAAATCTTCAATTATTATCCAATGAAGCGACCATAGAATTCAAATTGGATTAACGAGGTGGGACTGTGGGACTAACAGTTTACGACAAAAAAAAATTATACTTTTGGAAGCAGCAATAGATCTTTGTACCTGCCGGAAACCAGAGTTTATTCTATGGACTTTTCGTAACTACCACAAGCAAATGGAGGGAGGGGTCAAGCGGTAATATACCGTTCGCAGAATTACAAGGTGTCTCAAGTTATCGTATACAACCAATGAAGAAAAATTTGGGTTGTTTCCAATTAAACTATATTTTTCTCATTCATAAATGGCATGTTTCAGTACAAAAGATTACACTGAATATTACTTTTACAAATGGCACACGTTTCAGTACAAAAGATACACAAATATTACTTTTAAAAATGGCACACGTTTTAAAGTGGATTCATGCAAGAGAAAATTAAAACTGGGATTAATTTAAAACTTAAAGTAAGAAGATAAAACCATGTTATTTTTTTAATTTAAATATCAATTTCTTAGTTTCTTGCATGAGCATGTACGTGCAATGTAGATGTTCATGCAAGAAACTAAGAAAGATTCAAATTCAAAAATACCATGGTTTTATCTTCTTAATTTCAGTAACAAATTAATTTTAGATTTAATTTTTTCTTGCATGAATACACATTTAGTAAAATTCTCACTAAACTCTTTTTATCACGCTCTACAGAGGTTAAACACATTGGTTTCAAAAAATAACATACTTATTTCACTAGTGGTTGATTTTACTTCAATTTTAATATGTTTTTCAACTACTTTGGTTGAGGATGGATGAGAAATTACTATGTATAACTTTTTTCTTGGGTGACGACCCAGTACTGTAGTGGTACGCGTTTGATGCGATAATTACAGTCAAGCAAGGTCGGACATGGTTAGTACTTGGATGGGTTACCATGACAGGGAAAACCATCTTATAGGGCCCGTACAGCCTGCAGCGAAACACTTTAGACTACTAGGGTGAATAGCATATCACAGCTCGCAGGCATTATACCAATGAGCACGAGGTATAATGTAGATATGACGTCTTTTGGAGGAGACGTAAAACCGAGGTCCCGAGTCCATGGACGCTACCACTGGTTGGAACACTAGTGGATTCGCCAAAATTTCCGGTTAGGGGTGGAGTGCTCCCGGCGTCGGTGATTAGCCTCAGTCGCAGAAATACACCGAGGTTAAATAACGTGTGGCAGCTTTTTGCTGCCACACGTTCATCATGAAAATTCTAGGTTAGTTAGTTACTTGGCTGTTGAGACCATGTTGAGACTCGTTGAGAGTCGAGAATTGAAATTTTTCGGTTAGTGTCGAGAGTCTAAGCTAGCATGAAAATTGAGGGTGGGAAACAATTAGATGTAAAAAGGTAGGTAAGTTAGCTTCTAACTGGGAGGTGACGTTAGGAATATGATTATTTATGAGCAATAAAAGGTTGATTTTCATTATAGTTGAGGAATTGGTAGTTTTTCAGCAAGCAATAGGTATCTCGCTTATTTGAGAAGATAATAATTAATTTCTTATGCCTTTTAAGAAAATTTTTACAATTGACAGCCCTGTAGTAGCAGCTACATCCACTTTTTATTTTAAAATGGCACCCCCTGTATATTGTCATTGAAAATTGCTTGTCATTTTATTATTTGGAATGCAACGATAGCACATATTTGGTATTTTTTTAATAACTAACTACAAAAAAAATGTTAACTAAAATACTTCTGATGTAATTCAAAAAACGAATAATAAATTACAGCAAGTGTTCAAAATTATTTCCTGGAGAATTCACGTTGGATCAAGTGAGCGGGGAAGCCAAGCTATAGATCCGTAAGTAACAATCCACCCGTTGGGAAAAAGTTGATCGAGATGCTCCGCAACAAGGATGCCTGCATTATGAGTTGGAGCCTCGTCCTGTTGCCCGATCATTGTATTTCGCTCTGTCAACGGAATGTTTTCCATAAGTCCAGTTAAACATACCTTAGTACACTGACACGATGGACTACTCTATACAGGGTTTCCCACGAAGAGTTATAACTATCTGTATTCGGCAAAATACTTGTAGTAAAATCATGAAAATTTCTACGTGCGATTTCAGTATACTTTTGCCTAAAAACTTTTTCCGGAAAACGCATACTTTCTGTGTTGATTTTTTTTTTATTTGACCATTGCAGACCCTCATAAATTAATTTTTTACGAGAATACCCTTGAAGATATGAAAATGGTTTCTGTTCGGTTGCTTTTAGCAAGGTCAGACGTATTTGAATCTATGTTGAACAATTTTTAATTTCATACAGGGTGTGTATAAAAGTGTTCAAAGTTTAACTTCATAAATATAAAATGTCTTCATCTTTTTAAAAAGAACCATCCGGTTTTTACTATTTTAATGCATCCAGGAGTAAAAAATAGGGCAAATTCAAGTATAATTTTCTATACCTAAACCTTAACGTTATCCAGATATAAAATGTTTTCTGTAAATTTTCAGAGATGCATGTGTGGTCTAAATTTTTATACAGTAAGCACTAAGAAATAAAAAACATCATGTAATTTTGCTTTTAATACATGGTAAATATGGCGAAGCTGTTACAAGACCATGTGCTTCATTTGCATCAGTAAGATATCTAGATTGACCGCGATCGAAGCCGTAAAAAATTTTTTTTCTACAAAAAAATTTATAAGTTACAGTCGACTTCCGGTAGAACCGAAAGTCGGCCATCTTTGAATATATTTTAGTTTAAAAGATCGTATCCGAAAACCCGAACGTAAAAATTTTCATGATTTTAATATAAGTATTTTGCCATATACAGATAGTTTTAACTCGTCGTGGGACACCCTGTATACTTTTGGCATTGCAGTAAATGCAGACGCAGGACACAGTTGTGTTTCGTTGAGCGTTAATTCATTCTTCAGATTGTTACAAATGTATACATCTTTTTTTTTAAATAAATATATAATACGTGAAAATACCAAGAAGCTTAGTTCTCTAAATACGTTTTTGGTTCGATGACTAATATTGTTTATCTTTTGCAGATCTGGATAATTTTAATCAAGAAACTCTTTGGCGATTGTGTAGTTTTTGGCTTTGATTGTCCAAACGCAATTCTTGTGAATTTCAATCAAGAACTGTGTGGGGACGTCACCGCTCGAAACCGTTTTCTACACTTCGACTCAAAGGAAAATCGAAGTTCTAGTATTGCATCAGCACACATCAATTGCAACTGAAGCTCTGCTCGATAAACCTATCTAAAATCGAAATTTTTCATGCCTAATATCTCGGAAGAGATGCATCCCATGAAAAACTGAAACAAAACTTTCAGTTTAAAAAACCGACAACTTTTTCAATACGTAAGTTCATTCTGGTATCTTTTTGTCGTTTGCATTGATATGTTTCTGAATATCTAATACATGAAATTTTCCTGACGAATTACACTCGATGAGTGTACTGATATCGGAATAATTTATGTTGTTTAAATTCTAAGCCGTTTTCTTTGGCAATCTGACTCGAAAAGCTGTCACCATAAAAACGCTCCACCTTCGGTGTCGCGTTCTTCTTGTCTAATTGCTAGGCATCAGTTTCCCATCAAGCAACCCAAAATTACCCAATAAAATACAATCCTCTAGTGTTATGAGCGAATAAATTTAGCTATCTGTACGTGAAAGTACCGGTCCTTATAGGGTGATATCAGACGGTTCACTCGAGTGAATATTCACCCAAGTGAATGCTTCATTATTCTTTCATTCCATGTTCACACGACTTAGTGTAAATGACAGAGAAAAGAACATTCATCTGTTCTTCTTCAAAATATGTCGTCGAATGATGTAGTGCGTCTCTGAATCAGTTTAATCCGAGTGAACGTTCTCTTTGTGTGCAGACGGTTCATTTTTCGTTCATTCTGAAGGAGTGAGTGATACCCAATGAAAAATCCAACATCGTTGGATCGGTTGATTAATGAATTCATTCAGCATTCTTGTTGCATTTTGAGTTCAGATGTATCATTTCGAGTGAAAGATGCAGAGTGAAAGACAAAAATGAACGTTAGGAAGTTGGTCATATTTAAATTCCCCAAACGCAGGGAGTTGGTTATCCCTCCTAATCTCCCTATTTCAACCCCTTTTCCCCACCCAAAAGTCTGCATTGGTGAGGGTAAAATATAGTAGTGTTGCCACATAGTCGTTGTCCTTTACAAAAAATTATGTTAAAATTGAGCATGTACAAGATATCCCAAACTAAATGGTTCTGCAGGATATCTCGAGACGAGATAGAAAAAAAGTAAAAAAATTTCAAGACCTATGTTTTTGTTGAGGAAGCGACGGTTCTACCAGATTTTCAGTGAGTTGTTTCATTTCCGATTTCCCAAAAACTAACGCAAACTGCTATCTCAAATATATTCATCGTCTCACTAGTTGTACAAAAATGTATGAAAACTTATGATTGGATAGGAATGGAATTGAGGCCAAAATAAGTGCATTGTACAGTTTATTTTCAGCGGGTTTTAGGTTACCAGGTACAACATAAACTTAGGTATAGTTGAAATAATACCCTTCTTGGTGTGCGTCATCGATTGTTAATGTCCTAACACATTACGTAGGAAGAAATGAAGAAATGGAAAAAAGGCAGGTCTGTGATTGATCCTAATCGAAGTATCACAATAATGAACCGTTTGAATGTATTACAAACGTCAACCCTAATCTTTGACTTACAAAAATTTGATTGGTTGATGTTTACATTACGCGCAAGCTCAACCTATCAATCGAGAGCTTGAAATACTATGAAGGCGTTACTTTCGTAGCGGCAATGTGTCGTACGTCTTTCTCTACTGTCACACTGACAGTTCTCGACAGGTCTGTACTTTGTTGTTTACGGTCAATTATTATTTATGAAAAGTAAATATCAATCTTATTGTTTTATTTATTTCAATAATACAAAAATATGCATGGATACACGGAAAAACATCAGTATTTTGAAAGTTCTCAAGTATTTTCAGTTATAAAAAGTAGCCGGTAATTATTTATTGCATAGCCTTTTTGAATTTGGCTGGATACGATCCTGATGATTTTATTTATCAAATTTAAGGTTCTCTATATGCAAAATGGCAAATACAATAAACGACATGCCGAAAACTCGGATATACGTCACAATCGATGACGCACACCAAGGAGGGTATTATTTCAACCATAATTTTAAATGGGCCACTATATTTTGAGTTGTTTGATTCACTTTATCATTCCTTTCTCACGTGACATGACATATTGTATCTCTATTTCTTATACTTTCTCACTCTCTGCTCCAGACTGACATAAAATGTAGCAGTAAGCCTGTATGAAGCTTAAATAGGACACCCCGTATATTTTGAGTATTTTGGTTTTCTTTTCCAATCCACTTCCACCTGATATAATACATTATTGTATGTCTATATCTTATACTTTCCACCACATTGGGACATAAAATGTCCCGGTAAAGCTATATCGATTAAGTATTTCTAAAAATTATATATCGCTTTTATATTGACCCACCAAATAAAATAGTATATTGTGTAGTTTGCATCGGGCTAGAATAAGATAGTCGAATACGCTTTTTATTAGACATTTGTATTAAATGAATGAACACCAGTAGATACTATTAAACTGAGGTAAGATCAAAGAAGGATAAATAATTTTTCAATTTATTTGCTCAATTTCAGTTTCCTGTAACCATAGGGTACAAGCATAAATTTTGCTATTGCTTGCATGACTATTTTTTCAAAAAAATATAAACTTTACTTTTAAAACGACTTTGAAAATCATAAAATTTGGAAGTTCGCCAAAACGCGCTTTACGTCATAAAGATGGCTGCCCCATGGTGTGACGTCATTTGTTTACGTTCTTATTCGTGTATCACGCTCTGAGTTCTAGTGACCTAATTTGTTTCTGAAAGCTTTAAAAATGGATAACGCCCAAAAAAACTTTGTATTCCAAGTATTGCATTGTTCCATTGTGTAAATCAACGTCTATTAAAACTCCAGACAAAATATTTGTTACTTTACCTGGTGGCGCAAGCAAAAATACACCTAAGAGAAGAGCATTACTTTTGTTTGTGAAGACCATTTTAATGTAAGTACCTACTTCTATGCTGGTAATTTTTATTCTTAAATATTTTGAGGTTATGTGCCTATATGCCTAGGAATCAACCATAAAAACATCATTTTCTCACGACCCCACATCGAAATATGGTTGGTATATATTATATAAATAAAGCATAGTTTAAATTGTGCTTTCGATAACGCTTTAACTCCTCTTATTTCCTCTGCATTAAAGCAGCTGTTTGACGTAAGTTTGACGTAAGAGACGTAAGTAAGTGATAGTATTCGCTATTTGTATTCATTATTATCAATTATTATTATTATTATCTACTATTCTTACATATTTAAATGTAAATGATTGAATGTTTTTAATGTCTAAGTAAAAAAACTACAGCTTGGCAATATCACAATATTTTGTTTTGCAATGTTATCGTCTTTTCATCGTAAATAAACTATATAACATCTAATTATTGAAGTCATATATAAAATGAAATTAGGTTGTGTTGGCATACCAAGATCAGCCCGATTAGAAGAACGGAGGAGTTCAGTTTAGGTTCAAGGTCAGTATGGCCAACAAAAAGTTCTTACAAGAATGATAGTATCTAAATGTCTACCATTCAAGTCATAGGATTTTGCAGGTTTTTATCATTGCGAACATCTACATTAATTTATTGAAACAATGTATATACCCCCGGAGCGTAAATCTTGACATCTACCAATCGTGTCAAACTTCACTTATTTTGGTGAATAGACTTGCTGTTGAAGAATTTATCACTATCCTACTAATATATTGGAGCAGAAACGGGTACAATAGGGATGATGACTGATTTTGAAAAACTGCTCCACGATGTTCTCACGTACATACTTTATCTACAATAAATGTTATTTCTGCGAGAAATATAGTATTTAAAGAATGAATTCAACTTCAAAAAACACATTTCAAATTATACGCCAAAACGCTAGACTAGTAATGGCGTCTGTCTATGACATCATCAATTCGTAAATACCATTTATAGGTGATCTGTGTCGATAGGTTATCTATGATCTGTGTCCTGTGGTAGATTGTTTCAAAGTCAAACCATATACAGATTATATTTCTCTATGAGTCAAACTTCAAACACTTGACACATGAACCAAAGCAAAGCCATTAAACAACAAAGTAAATTCACAACAAATGTTCGGATCATAGATATTTGCGAAAGTACGAAGTCACTCTCTTCTTATTGGTGTTTGAGATGAGATGGTGGATGGTTAAATTTTGTGCCTATATTTTCTCTAAAATAAATGTAATCACACATGTAAAATAAAAATAAGTGGTTTCTTTAGAATCTCTATCTTATATAATTATATCAAATCAATATCTCAGTGATTCTTAGTGACTGTCATCATGCCTATTACCACAAAACAGTCTAACCTATAGAAGTGAAAGTCCAATGGGATTACCTAGGATGAAAAAATGAGGTGTCAAACCCATCCACCTGAAGCGCTAGTTGCAATTGAGTTGTCGAAATAGGCAAGGCAGCTGAGGCCGAAAAACAGACTAAGGGAAGAAGAATTTCAGCGATCGCAGTGGATGGGTTCAGAACTATTTCATTGTGCTTTTTTTAAATGGAACTTTGTTTTTTGAATGACTAATGCCCGATTCCACTAACCATTTCCTAGTCAGGTAATACCTAAATGCAATTTACATTTTACCACGTGATAATATTACGTATTTCCCATCACTTTTTGATCAATCCTGAAAGGATTGAAGGAAAAGTTTTGCGAGTGAGGCCTCTTTTGGTCCCAATAACAATATATTGTGGTTCAAAATATATGTTGCAAACTTTGTAGGATCTATAAATCTGTTCAGCTCTTAATTCCTTTAGTTTTTGATTGCGAATAAAGGCAACCCATTCATTCAACAACAAAGGGTCATGTTTGGGAAACCTATGTCGTTTTGATGTAATGTCTGTACACCCAGGAATGCAACACTTCACACTAACCATTATAAATATTATGAATTAACACACTTGATAAGACTCACAGTACCTAATTAAAACACATATAACAGCAGCAAATGGCAAAAGGGAACAATCTATAAAAGACAATGGTGACAACAACTATATTAACAGCTTTGATAAATTTTGAAATCTTTTCTTCTTTTCGTGCTAAAGGCCTTAGCTGCCAAGCCTGTTTCGACAACTCTATTGCAACTAGCGCTTCAGGTGGATGGGTTTAAAACCTCATTTTTGTATTCAAGGTCATCCTATAAACTTTCACTTCTATAGGTTAGACTGTTTACCTATTACAAAGCAATAATCTGGCACCTCAATTTTTCTGTCCTTTGACATTCGTCACCAACAACGAAGAACCCATATAAGTTAGTCGAAACGAGAAGAATTGTGGATAA
>CAJUYI010000063.1:353505-389119 GCA_910591695.1 Galerucella pusilla
ACCTATAATACAGTCATGAAATATCAAATTTTTTTAGTCGTATACGAGGTTTGTCAAAAAGTATGAGTCTTACTCAAGAGAAAAGTCCCGGGTGATCAGTTGAGGGTTGCGAGCGGCCGTATTTCATAAGATATTGGTCGTATAGATTTAGAAAAAAAAAATCATAATGAAAATGGCCAAGAAAAATTGCTGGAAATTATTTTCGAGTTTGTCGAACGTCCGCTAGAGGGCGTAACAACCAACACTAAGTAGAAAAATGGGATTTTTATAGAATTTTGCCTGATGGAAGTAAATCGATAATATCATTTTCATATTTACTGACTATTCCCACACTTTTTGACTAAAATGCTTTGTTCCATCTATCAAAATAAAGCGGTGTAGGGAGTTCAATTGTTTTTTTTTAAACAAACCAAGGTTTCTCCCGTTTCGCTTGACCGATTTTAACAAATTTGGGCTCATATGGAAGAGCATAATTTACACTACAAAATGTTTACTTGGTTTTGACTTTTTGACTTTTGTCACTAGATTGCTTTAACTGAAATGGTAGCAAATTTTTGAGTTTAAAAAAAAACAAATGTAATGGTATATTCATTTTCACATATTTCAAAAGAGGATATATTTTTCTAGAATTTAATGAAAAAAATTAATCATCTACCTATTTTTGAACCGTTGATATTGAACAAAATATAATTTTATTACATTAAAAAATGGCACGCCACTGCTTTTTATCAAAATAAAAATCATTTTCGTAATCACTTATTAGCTGCTAACCAAAAAAAACCTCATGACTTTTTTTCGTTAGACAAACGGTTTTGGATTAAAAAAATCAAATAAATTTACATGGGGCGCCCATATCTCGTAACATGTAAACCTATGTTATATTAAAGTAAAAAGTATTATAAAAAGTATTCTAGTAAACCTATGACAAATTCCAAAAATGCAGTGCTGAAACAATGAAAGAAACACTTTTTATGATATTTTTGGCCAATTAAATCCACGCTGAACAAGCAAATCTTATTGTCTAAGTGTCAACTTTTAATTTTTATCAAAAATTCAATTAATTCCAATCAGGGAGCTAACATTATTGGTGGCTCCTGGACTATAATACGTATTCAAGTTTTTTAAACCACAACTGAACTGTTAATGTTAATGTAGCTCATTTTATTAGATACCATAGATATGGGTAGAACATCGGATAGTGAGCCATCTAGAGTACATAGGTATTTGAAGTTTTAATTTCGTAATGATCCTTCTTACTTCATCAGCATATTATTTTTTGTCCACTAGCTTAGAGAAGGGGAATCAATGAAAGAAAAAAGTGCTACAAGGTATTATATCAATAATATACAAAAGAGAATTCGCGCACAATTTCACACCCCATGGGGCAATGAAGCGACTAGAATAGGGAATAACTTCCGGTACACTGTAGCATGGAAATGTTTTATTTCCGTTCTAACTACACTGAGAAATGTGGGGTACGTTTGGTACTGTCGTGCGAGAAAAATTGGGAATTTCAGGAAAATTGTGAGTAGATCACTTCCGCAAATACTAAAATGAAGCTATAGGAGAGACTGGGATATAATCCGGGAAATATAGTCCGAAAAAGACCATTTCGTGGTTTACGCATAGAGATACTGCAAATAGAGGCAACCCGTCAGCATATACGGGAGAGATAGAAAGGAGAGTTTTATGCTGTCTTTCTCTAATAGCGTGCTATATATACACAAACACAGACAGAAAAACCCTGGATCGTCTGTCTCTTTCTCTCTTACTGGAGCTCAGACGGACATTCCCACTTACAGAGCGCCCTATGGCTTGTTGCCTCTATATGTACACCGAGAAAAATATTTATTTGTGACAATCAAAATCTTATTATGTCAAATAAATATGATTTTCCATATGGCCTAACTAATATTTAAAAATATTATTAATATTATTATTAAAAACATATTCATTGTCTTCAATCAAATGAGTTATCTATCGAAAATTACATTTATTCTTGTAAAAATGTATCATATTTGTCTCAAACAACATTTATTGAGAAATAATGACAAAAAAGTTATTCTAATCTTTAAAAGCATTTAATAGTATATTAAGTATCAAGAACGGTAAGGGTTGTTTACCGGTCGACAGCAATTTTGCTGGAGACCGGTATTAGCCTTAACGTTCGAAATGCTTATACCATTTTTTGCGCGATCATATTGAAATAAACTTCGAATAAAATAATTTAAATTTCTTCGGAATGATCGAAATGTCAAAAGTGACATTTATACTTCTCGATCAGTAAAATATAATTCAAATCTCTTCGAAATGAGCGAAATGTCAAAAGTGACATTTATACTTCTCGATCAGTTTAAAATATAATTTGCATTTTGGCGAAATTGTTTTCATGCTATTTATTACTTTTTACATTGTTCTGTTCGTTTCTGTTCATTAAAAAATATAGATCTTATTTTTTTTTGTTCCTTTCGTGTAATGAATGAAGTAATATATTATTTAGGACCACTTAAATGTATGTAGGGCTAAGACGTCGGTAAGTAATTTACTTACCGACGTGTTAGACTTAGAAACCAGTAAACACAACCTACTGTCCTGGAAACCGATGCTGTAAATAAACAAAAAAGGTCGATCGCGCAAAAAAGTACATTTTTAAGGCACGCATGTGAAGGTTTGCAGAATGAGCGAAGCGAATTCTGCAATTCACATGAGTGCCTTAAAAGGTACTTTTAACACGTATATCATACAATATTTTTTCTTCAAACGTTCAAAAAATGCAATAATACAGTATGAATTAAATTTTAAAAACCTTTATTAATACATCCAAAAGAGAAAATTTTAAATTGTTTAAATTTAAATTCCATTTTTTCTGCGCATCATTCCTCCTTATCCACGGAAAATGGTAAAACAGCAGTGCAGGAAATTAATTTTTCAAATTGCACAAATTGTACTATTAATATTAATGTTAATAAATAAAATCTAAATATTTTGACGTTTGCTTTCAAAATTTGACAATTCACTTTTACCAGCAGTTCCATAAACATTTTAAGGCACTCATGACCAATTTCACCAACCATTTCCTAAAGTTAGGTAATACCTAAATAAGATTTTGGATTTGCTAAGTGAAATTTTCGTTTTACCACGCGCTAAGAATTACTGAGAGTGACAAAATTGGGTAATGTCTATCATGTTTTGGCGTTTCTTAGCGTATGGTGAAACGAAAATTCTATTTTGTCATTCCAAAATCTGATTTAGGAATTACCTAACTTTAGGAACTGGAACGTGAAATCGGACATAAGTGTCTTAGAGCTGGTTTATCAATGCTCGGTTAAATATTGTAGCCTTCGGCTAAATCTTAGCTGTTGGTCAAAGTGTTTATCAACTGCCAGTTTGCATTAGCTGGCAGTCAAACTTTCGGCTATCCTAGCTGCCACTATCAAGTTGATGTTAACCATAGAACATACAGTTAAATACGAGAAAGTGGTGTTCCGTTATTCTAACCATAGATTCTAACTGACAACTACTGTGTCATGATTTTTTCATGTTTGCCTACATTTTGCAACAAAGATTATTTCAACTTTAAATTTGCTTGTGTTATTATCGTTTAGGGTGAAATCGAGAAGCTTATTTGATTCTTTTATAGTAGTTTAGTAGCATTTAGGTTCTGTTTGTATTGTATTTCATTGTTATTGTCAATGTATCTTGAGAAACTTGACGATCTTTTCGATGAAGAGCTTGAAGATTGGCGAAATATTGGAATTTGTAGAGTACGAAAGACCATATACTGTTGAAGAACGGGTAAATCCTTTTGAAGAGCTCGATGATGTCGAGTTTATTACTTGGTTTCGATTATATCTCATGATACTTCAACAAATTCCAGCTATTCTCGCCAAGTCACAGCATCCGTCTTTTTGCATTCTATTATACTTTTAAGGTGAACGGCTATTTTTATAAGTACCTAATTGTCGCTCTGACTCCGTGAAATTGGGATATCTTTTTTGTTTTGTGGACATGCTCAAATGCAAACAACTCAACAAAGCACAAAATAGACGAAATAAAAATAACAGTACCACAATTTTGACACTGACAAGTGAAATTTTCCACGATGTTGTCAGAGTAAGCTTACGGTAAAATAAAAAAATAATAACTTTCACCTCTATATTCTTGATTCACTGTGTTATATATGTTATATCCGAATAAAATTAATAATATGTATATTTCATGTAACAGGTGATCCTCCTTACACCAAATTAAAATGAGAAATTTACACTCTGACAACATTACACTCACGTTCATAACCCGAACAAGGTTGTCAAATGCTCAATTACACTTAGCCTCCAGTTAGCTAGCCTCCAGTTATGTGGTGCATTGATAAACGCTTTCTATTGTAACCGAGACTTTGACTGGCGGCTAGAGATAGCTGAGGGCTACGTAGCTGACAGATTTAACCGTGCATTGATAAACCCGCCCTTAAAGTGACATTTTTAAGGCTTCTATGGAGTGCTAAAAATGGCATTTTTAACACGTTTGTAGAAAAAAAATGTATTGTATCGGTAAAATATATTTCCCTAGGAAACCGAATTATTTATGGTATTGTTTTTTGTTTATGGAAGTTACCTACATGCACTATTCAATACACTGAGCTTTTTAAATGTTTCTAAATATTTAGAAATATATTAAAAGTTCATAGTGTATTAAGCAGTATGGGTAACTTCCACACAGTTCTCTAAATAATTAGGTAACTTAGGAAAATATATTTTTCACAGATATTTGTCTAAGCCGTTTCCAGACTATGTCGAACAGCAAAGTTAACTTTCGTTTTGTATGTGTGGACTAGTCGATCGAATTGGTCGATGTTTAAATCTAATAAAAATGAATGGTCTCCATTTATGCATAAAACTGTTTAGTAGGAAAGCATCAGGATATGAATAAAAAACTTTCTGCTGAATATTTTGATCTATTAAAAAGAAAACTATACATTTTCAAAATAGATACCATACAAATTGGAAACCATACTTTGTTGAAATTAAACATACCTACACGATCTAAAACATAACCAACGATGGTATCTACAAGATAGCCTTGTCTATCCTCAAGTATGCTCATTAATGCTTTCCCCATAATAGGAGTTTGGAGTTCTTGGAGTAGATCTGACAGGTTTTATTGAGAAATGTGTATGTTTGAGGTACATTTCGCTTGCTTGTTATTTCTACCTACTTGAATATAATTGTCATTTATTTCCTTACCTTCAAAGATAACTCACAATTCTTTTGATCGCCATGAGTTTAACAATTCATTCATTCTATTTTTAAACCTATTTCTGTTCAGAGCACTTTAACCACATACTTTCACGTTAATATGGCTTCTTGATAATAAATAAGTTATGTTAGTTTTGAACAAAGGGGGGTCGAACAAATCAGTTTATTTGCCTATAAATAATTCTTCTCTCGGTGTAGTATCTCTATGGTTTTACCATTTCGAACGGCTGATTTTTCGTTTACAGTTGGTATAAACGATATACAAGAGAATATGATGTTTCCAAAATGTCAAATTTACCGCACATTGTTTAACAGTCATTTGTAAATGTGATTTTAACGATATTTAACGTTTTTCTCTTACATTTTTTCCCTCGGATTTTACAAAAAAAGGATACTTTCTCATTCGCCTTCAAAGTCGTACAAAACTAGGCTTTGTAGGAAAAAATATATTCATTAGGTCCAAAGTTATCGATAAAAAATCATTGTTCATGCGATGTTGAATAAGCAATTTTGAAAAAGCTCCTATCACTGCCGTGTCTCGACGTTTCGTGCGAAATCATCCGTTCTCACTCACAGACATTATGAACTAAAACTGGAATCTATAAGTGAAATAGTTTACAAGTCACAGAATTATCAAGAAATTACCTAATTATCGATCCACGCTAGCTTGAGCGACATTCAGCGATACGAAGATCATTTTTATCGGTAGCTTCCATCATTAAATATTACAACATATAATTATTTTTCAATTCAAACTTATTTTGCAATAACAGGAGCGATTGTTTGAAATGACCTTAGTTGTAAAATATATTAAGTCATATAGGGTAAAGGCGGGATAGATGCCTCATTTTAAAAAACCTTACTTCCTAAACTAGTGATTAAAAAACAATAGTATAACTAAGCGTCGCAGGCACCCCCCCAACCCCACGCCCCAACCCCCCAACTCAGGTAGCCACGGCTGTCGTGCGGTAAGAGCTCGTTTCGCTCGTGTGTGGATTCATATTCGCGGCGAACTTAACGAGCACGTAAAAGTTTCAAAGGTATGTATTCGCTGTTGTATTACTTTATAAGATGTTATTGATTCCGTTATATTTTATATTACGTCAATATAGTGATTCATCAAGTATGCATCTAGATGTGAATAGTTGCTCTTCTGTTTTTTATTTATTAAAAAGGTATTTTTGCATCTATACCTATGAAAAAGGATAGTTGCCCTGATTTTTTGCGGCATAGGTAACCCTCCATTCGCCATGCACACCATTATTGTATTCTGTGTGTTTTGGACATGTATTTTGAGCACATGATTTTTGTGCTCTGTTATATTTTTTACAATAGGAAGGAAGTAGTGTGAGCTCGAGTATGTTCTTTGGACTACAGAACAATTACAGTCCGTTTTCGAGAAAATAGACAAAAATACCATGGGGTCCTCCGCGACCATGGTTTCTGAAAAGTTGCCGATACGTCAGAAATTAAAATTTAAATAATAAATCCGCGATCAAATACGTTAAAATTAGTTTTATTCCAATGAGTATTATTCGTGTAAGTACTGGAAAATGTTATAAAGAACTTTATTATGTTAGTTTTATTTTTTTTAAATAATTATTTTCACAAACATGCGTGCTGAAACTTTTTTGTTGAACAAACGCTTTCAGAATTTTATTACGATAATTTCATTTGATTCATAAGTAGATTTCAATTGTGACTATGACAATTAATAAGATTGAAAAAAACTGCAAAATTCTTTTTATTATAAATAAAACAAAGATAATAATAAAATGTTATTATCAATATTATGATTTAACAGTATGAAAGGCATTTATCCCGCTCCGCAGGCATCTATGCTTGTTATTTTTTTTATTGTGGGGCAACTATCCATACAGATAGGCATCTATCCTCAAAAATAGAGATCCACGAAAAGCTAAAATCTGCTAAATCTATATAATTTATAGGTCCAAAAAGACACAAATCCGTTCTTGGAACGTGCACTTCACTGGATTCCATTTCTAGTAGACTATCATATGGTTAGAATGTCATAAAATAAAATATTTTATTTCACATTTCACCAGAGGTGTGATCTACTATGAATGGACCTTAATAAAATTTGACCAATAAAGTTTTGTAGTCTCAAACTTCAAAATATTATTGATTGTCTAGTTGTCATATTTTTTCGTTGTGTCAGATAGGGACCAAAAATTATTTTATTGATTTTATTACTAGTTAATCTTGACAACGGTAGCTGGAACGCTACCGAAACGTCGAAATAAAAAATAAGAAAACATTATTGTGGTTTGATTCCCAAAAGAATAAGAGAAAAAAAGAATAAGTAATGCCACAAGGAACTCACAGAAGGTATCTATTTTGGAAATGTATAGTTTTCTTTTTAATAAATCAAAATACTCAGCAGCAAGTTTATTATTCCTATCCTGCTTTCCTACTACAGTCTCATGCATAAATAAAGACCATTAATTTTTATTAGATTTAAACATGTTTGTCATAAATATGATGTAATTTTAATCCGTGTCCAGACTAACCATCGACCAATTCGATCGACTAGTCCACACATACAAAACGAAAGTCAACTTTGTTGTTCGACATAGTCTGGGAACGGCTTAGACAAATATTTGTGAAAAATATATTTTCCTATGTAACCTAATTATTTAGAGAACCGTGTGGAAGTTACCCATACTGCTTTACACCGTGAACTTTTAATATATTTCCAAATATTTAGAAAGATTTCAAAAGCTCAGTGTATTGAATAGTGCATGTTAGGTTACTTCCATAAACAAAAAACATAAATAAATCGGTTTTTAAGGGAAATATATATTTTTACTATAAGGCAATATAATGTTCATGAAAATTATGGTTCGGTTATGATAAATATATTGAATTTAAGTAAAAATTAATAGTTTTCTTGAAGAAGGAACATTTGTTTCCAACAAAAAAATATAATTTGCTGGGAAGATACATTTTTTACGAATAGAAAACATATTGTTAGCCCAGACAATATACCTTTTTTTGGTGAAGAAATATATTTTACCGATACAATACATTTTTTTATGATAAAGGAATGTCATTCTGCCATAAAGTAATTTTTTTATAATAAAACAATATAATTAGCTTGCAAAAATAAGTATCTGTTATTGGGAAACTACTCCATTTAATTTAAATGCTTTCAAAGATTAATATAACTATTTTGTAATCATATACTGATTTAAGTGCTGTCAAGTAGGTGACAGCTAACCTTAAATCTATTTTGCAGCTCATAACAGTCTCTGGCCATGTGCCCCACGCTCTTACATAGCCAGCAGTACCTAATCTTCTCCACTCTCCTTGTCTTACATCCCGCTACCTGGTGACCCTTCACTCCACATCCAAAACATCTACCCTCCTCTCTCCCCTCTATAATATTCACCCTATTCAGGTCCAGCTTAATCTCCCGTTTTGCTAGTAAAGCTTCCGCTTTCTCACATTTCATCTTCATAACAGTACCTAAGGAACCTTAAAGAACTAGACTAGAATAGCATCATCACTGTACTATGTGTTCCATTCAATTGAACTGGCGCATTTCAATTAAAAGAAAACATAATAAAATTGTTGTCTTCAACAGCGGTAAGACGTCAATTAAAACAAAGTTGGCTAAAGTAGTTAAATTCAATCGTCTAATACATATAAATAGAACAAGAGCTAAGAAGTGTCACTCTCAATTACTCTTTATAAGTAAATTCAGTGAGTTATATCCGCGAAGAAACCGATTGCAAAAGTTAATTCCTCCAGTTTCTTATTCTAATTTAATAAAATTTAAATTATTATTCAAAAGCTTCTTGCTTCTCGAGGCCAGTTGTTAATGAAACGCGAACAATATGCAATTGATTAAATGTAATTTAACTTGGAAATAGTAATCTGAGGTTAGAGCTTGGATTTTTAATGACATCAGTGATGTATTAAAGATTCACTGAACTTTTGGGCGGAAGTTTGACCTTCCTCATCATAATAAAAAATTATGTCCAATTGCCATTTACTTTGACCTGACCAGGGCGTTTGATACAGTTGATCACAATCTGCTTGTAGGAAAACTAGATCGAAAGGGCATCAGGGAGGTTGCAGGTGACTGGATCATATCATACCTATACAATAGGCATCAAGTAGTCGATGTTCACCAAACTAAATCTAACCCTGCATTGGTAACTATGGGTGTTCTACAGGGATCGACCTTGGCTCCAATACTATTTATATTGTTTGTCAGCGATTCTGTATACTTCTGTAATACACCTCAACAAATGATTACTTTCGCAGATGATACAAGTCAGATAGTGGCTAAACAAAACCAACTGAAATCAGCTGATATTGCTAATACTACTGTACAGGAATTCTCAATCTGGTGTTCAGAAAATGGATTACTAGTAAATCAAAGTAAAACAGTATTTATGGTTTTTCAAACAAATAACTCAAAACAAGACCAATGTCCTTTAATAAAGCTAAATAGTAGTTCAATTGAACAAGTAAAATATTTTAAATACCTGGGGCTAACTATTGATCAAAAATTAACATGGGAAGAACATATAGACGACCTAGTCTCAAAATTAAGTTGCTTATGCTTTGTATTTAGACAACTATACAGAACGGCAAATCTACAGATACTCTAAATAGCATACTTCAGTCTTGTACAATCAAAATTATCATATGGGTTACAGTTCTGGGGTAATTCTGCCCATATGTATAAAGCATTTACAATGCAAAAAAAAATCATCAGATTCCTGACTGGTACACGTTATAGAGCGAGCTGTAAAGACCTATTTAAAAAATTGTCGATATTAACTCTACCCTGTTTATATATTTACCTCATAACCCTAAATATAAAAAAGAATGAAACAAATTATATTAGGAATAACATGATACATACACACAATACAAGGCAGGCTCGTGATCTCAGAGTACCATTTTCTAGACTTAATATTGGTCAGGACTCTTGAGGTTATCGGGGTGTCATATGTTTCAACCACGCATGTAGGACTGTCGGTAATGGAACCTACAGTAAATTCAAAACAGAGCTACATAAATTCCTCTGCATAAATCCTTTCTATTCTGTTGACGAGTTCCTACAGTATAAAAGACAAATATAATAAACTAACTACCTTTTATATACGCTAAATGCTGATGTTGCACAATATTATTTTACTGAGTTTTAATTACCCCATAAGAGATATGAATGCAGGTGAATGAATGACCGGAATAAGTGCCTGTATGTATGCGATTTATTTCTGTATTGTGACAAGTCTATGCAATTTTATAACTTGATGTTTTCTTTTGTAACATGTGTTTGTAAAATTCTAAGAGATGAATAAACGTACTCACTTACAAGTTTAGGACGGTCAGCTTTTTACCGCTCTCATTGGGTTTATTGAAAAACCCGACGGATCTGATCAGGTCAACACCAGAACCAAATGCGGTAAGAGCTTCCCTCACCTCCAATAGCCTGACTGATCTGTTAACAGTGAAATTCAAACACTAGTACTTTCCAGACAATTAGAAAAAGGTAGGAAAAGATATTCTGGACGAAATAAGCACTAAAAAAGCAGCAGAATCACATCTGGATTTTTAAAAGAGCAACGATTGTACCCTTACCACATCCAACATGTTCAAGCAACACCTTGAGATTTTCCTCATCCAGTTACAGTTTGTGATTGGATGTCAGACGATATACAAAAAAATTTCAATTTATAAAAGACATATTATTAACAGTTGATACACATATGCCTCAAGCTATCAGAAATCAGGCAAATAAGTCTAGACTGGTGATAAACTGTGAGGTATCGCTACCGACACGTGCTTGCAATTGAATATCAATAGGCGGTATAGATGCCAACAGATGCTTATACTCTCAGATAATCAGGCAGCACTAAAATATTTACCATGTCCTCAGATCAGATGAAGACTGGTCTGGGACTACCTACGAAAGCTATTAACCCTGGCAAACCAAAATAGAGTAGCTCTTAAGTGTGTCTCGCGGCACAAGGTTATTGTAGGCAATGAAAATGCCCTAGCAAATCTAGGGTCTGAAACTGCATTCACTGGTCCTGAACCAGTATTTGGACTCAAACGAAACATCAGTCGTATTGGAGACACGTGTGAAAACAGGAACCCAGCAAACTCTTGGTCAAAAATACCTCGGAGACGCTGACTAACGATTAAACGATTCAACCTCAGCAGGGGCCAGATACGGACAATGACGGGGCTACTCACCGGTCACTATGCCCTAAGGAAGTGATGTTATTTATCTAGCCAGTTCCGGATTTTCCCCCTTATGCAATCATTTGTGCTTCCTCACAACCGTACCTGTGAAGTCGCCTTTCCATTATCAATCCACTATATGTAATACCGTAATCTCGCGACACCCATTGATTGATTAGTTCAGTACGACCAGACAAATGCTTCGAGTTCTCTTCACTTCAGCCATTAGGCTTTTGGGCTCTTGGATGTACCGTTTATCAGTGGCGCTTATCAGGCTGAATATACTTTTCACTCTTGTAGAAATTATCCCTTGGGCACTCTAGACCTAGGAGACTATATCTTCAGTGAGACAGTACTTCACGTTCGAAGATAATGTATGAGGCAGTTTTCTTCTCATCCATGCACAACCGACTGATAGTTTCCTCCCCATATATGCCGAATGTATGCATGGGCTTCCTTAGAGTACAGTGACCGGTGGATGATCCCTTCACTCTCCTTATTTGGTTCCTGGGTTCCTGCTGAGGTTTAATATTTTGTTAGTCAGTGGCTCCGATAGATTTTTGACCAGTAAAGGTAAAAGCTTCTCACGATAGCAGAAATTTGAGAAAGTATTTGTATTTCACAAACCTCAATCTCGAAAAAATGATTTCATATCAAATAAAGTAGCGACTTATAATTTCCCTTCCCTTCGAAAGGTAACAGGTATGTTGGAAAATACAGGTGATTTGTCACGAAAGTTACAAAATTTTCATCTTCACTTTAATTTGGAGAAAAATAAAAGCTCAATCTCAGTTAGCATCTTTTGATGTGATATCTCGGAAGGTGGCTGAGGAAATTTCATGATAGGATAGATGCATCATAATTGTATATGGGTAATAACCTCCTTCGTATGAATTTGGAAACACCCTGTAAACCAGTCACCAATAAAAATCGTAACTACGTTGAATAACGAAAGTTCCCCAAGTAGTTGTTAAATTTCGTACATCGATTTTTTAACAAACCGATGACCTTCTGTCCCTAACAGATGATCCGATCCTACATAACGTCGTAAAGACATCAGACCGTCGGAGACCGAATTTTACTTGCAAAACAGATCAGTTGTCAAGCAAAGGCCGCCCCTGCTACCCCGATATCCTCTTCGTCCCCGGACCAACCCATTTTGCACGCCATCAGCCAGACCGAGTTACAGTTAAATTGAGTTTAGTGCACAAACTTTCCCGGAAAATTTTGTTAAAGTTATCTAAGAAGTTGTTCTAGGAAGGAGTTTGCTGATTCAACCTTAACCGAATGAAATAAAATAAACATACTCGAAAAGAAGTACGTTTTCTATTCCACATTTGAAACTGTAGTAGACTGTTTAGCTTAAGTAGTTATTTTGCTGTTAGTAACAATTTCCCAACAAGTTCAAAAGGCGAAAATGAAAGAAAATGTTTTACGCAAGAAATACTTATGTCCAATGATCCATAATATTGCAATGTAAATGATAGAATGTCAAATTTTTAGTAGGTACATACCTGTATGGAGAGGTTAGCGTGGATTGTAAAAACATGATGTAAAAACAAAAATATCTGGGAGTCTTTCAATAAAACATATTAACTTCTTATATGGCTTTATTCATTATATTGGGAGAGATATATATTTGTATTATTTAAACAAATATAACAATAAGATTAATATCTATTTTCATAAATAATAATTGACCGTAAACAACGAAGTACAGCTAGACCTGACGAGAACTGACAGTGGGACAAAAGGAACTTGAGCTCCCGATTGATAGGCTGTGCTTGCGCCAACCAAACAATTTTTTGTAATTCAAAGATTAGGGTTAACGTTTTCAATACATTCAAACTTTTCGTTATTGTGATATTTTGATTAGGATTAATCACAAATCTACCTTTTTTCCATTTCTTCCTACGTGATGTGTTAGGACATTAACAATCGATGACGCACACCAAAAATAGTATTGAATGAACCATACTAAAAAATATATAATATGTATGTAATCAAGATAATAACATAATGTTCTAAGATAAAATATGTGTCGTAGAATATGAAAAAGTACCATTTTCCTTCATTCTCTTTGAATTGGAAATAAATAGTAATTATTATGATCATATCATATATCATATCATCATATCATCAAGTTATTTAAAATACGATAAGTTGTGAACATACGAAATACCGTTCCATAAATAAGTAGATGTCCCACCTCTAACCATGACAAACTCAAAATCAATTCCAGTGGTTAGTAGGTAGCGTAAGTATGTACGAATACAATATTTATAGGAAACGTGAAATGTGTAGAAAACTGTCGTGAACGTTTTATAACACTTCCATAAGTTATATTCAAAACAACACGTGAATTTACGTAACGGATACCTGTATAGTGAAATTTGAAACGAAAAACTGACTGAATTATAATAGCTTCTGACGGTCGGCTGTAAAATGTACGACAGTGTTGAATACGCTTTCATCTCCGGTATATTCGCTGCAACTGGCAGTGCTTTCGGAAAGTTATCCGGGTTGCCTAGGTGGGAGGTGAGAAATTCTAATACATATTTTGTAATAAAATTGTTTGTGTTATGTTATGCATGTAGCATAACCTAAATTTCTCTTCATAGTTATCAGCTAATAGGTATTTAAATGACATTTAAAAGGACATTTTTGACATTCTTAAATATTTTAGTTGAGGTACCTAATTTATAGTTTTAGGTAATTTAAAGTTGGGTATGAAATAGTGTGAAACTACCTACATTGAAAAATAGAAACGGAGATATCATACAGTGTGGAACAGCCAAATGGAATAAATTCGATAACGAATAAATGTGGGCAAAACGCTTGGGCACGTCGATTTGTATTTTGAAATGCACAGATCAATAGAATGGCCGGCACGATCTCCTGATCTGACGCCATTCGACTACTTTTTGTGGGGATATGTCAAAAGTAGTGTGTACGAAACTAAATACCTCAGCTAAGATGGCTCAAATGATGGATCACGCTTGCGATTAGATCAATTATCCTGAGATGTTAAGTAGGTTAGGTTGGATTTGTGGTGAGTGGGTCTATATATGGCCCTCCACTGCGACTGACAAGAAGAGTATATTGTGGCTCACACCCATTCAGATTTCACCAAACAAATTCAGCTTCTTAACAAAGCCGATCAGTTTATTTGGTGAATGATATTTCAGGTCCGAGAGCGAGAGAGAGAGACCCTACCAAACATCAGATACCTGATTCGAGCCGTGGCGGGGCAGGCACAAATTATATGCTCTGCTGTTTCATCATCTTCCAGACAAAGACAGCAAGTCGGATCTTCCGACAGTCCAAGTTTTAGCATATGATGATTCAGATGACAGTGTCCTGTTAAAAGGCCTGTTAGACAACGTAGGTCATGCCTGCTACAGTCTAACATTTGTTTGAAGACATTCTTCGAAGGATTTATAAAAGCCTTCGAATGAACCAATCCTGGTACCTACATTATGCCAGAAGTCTAGAGGTGTGTTCTCACAAGCATCATAGACAGTCTTTGACAATCCGAATTCGGCGCAAAGACCATAAAGCGTTCTCACAAAGATTTCTGATTGGTTTGATTAGTTTGATTGGTTTGAAAACTGTCTATCACTTGTCAGAGATTTTCTGTGAGAACAAACCTCAAGCACTTCTTGCTGTCCAGGTATTTAGTGTTTGTTTGGCAAAACTTGTTACGATGCCAATAATTGTAGGTTCTGGTCCGATAGAAACACGTGCAGCTCCCTCCCTTGCAAGAGAGTCCGCCTTCTCGTTTCCTTCCATGCCAGAATGGCCAGGGATCCAGACCAGCAATACTTTATTGAGGTCTTTTTTGTTCCCGACTTTCCCTCTTATGTAATCCTTTGTGATTCCACAAAACGGTTTTGGACCTGTGGAAGTTCCTCTAGAGCCTTCTTTAGCTAGTTGGTCTGTCATTTCATTCCCTGCAATCTCCTCATGTGCCAGCACCCATATTAGAGACACTTTGTTGTCTCTTGCCTGCATGTTGAGTTGAAGGATTCTTCACAGTTTTTCTCCCGTTTAGACCTAGTTGTTGGATTGCTAATAGCTTTAAGCAGAGCCTGGCTGTATTCGCTGACACATGTTACGAGGGTCTAATTCAAAACTGAGAAGTCAGGAAAATTTACAATTTTCTTTTTATTACTGTAATGGCATATATCGATGTCTTGCGTTTATATTGCCAGCGAAGATTGATAATATGATAGTCTTCCATATTCCATATCCAAAAACCGTTGACAAACGTTAACAGGGTCTAAAAAAATTCAAATTATTCATTTAAAAAAATTAAATCTTTCTATTTTTTACTGTGTAATGCCGTATATCAAGATGTCTTGCGTTTAGATTTTGTAGGAATTTTCATAATATGAATGTGTTCTATTTTCCATATCGAAAATGCAGTGACAAATGTTACGAGGGCCGATAAAATTGAAAATTAACTATTTTTTCAAACAACTTCCTTTTTTATTACAGCAATGTCATATATTTATGTCCTGCGTTTAAACTTTGCACAAAGCTTAATAATATAATAGTCTTTTATATTCCCTACATGAGAAGAAAGTTGTCATCTTTTTCAAACACATTTTGTACAAGTTTCAAACGTGAGTAATAAAAAGGAAGTTGTACATTCCCATGAAAGGATATCAATATGATTATGATTATATCCTAACAGTAGCAGATTGAAGGTTTTTTCCCAATTAACTTGTTTTCCATATTTTCTCCCCTAGATAGTTTGGTCTGCCTGAGAAAACAAATCACTATTTCACAAAATGTCAAACTTACATCCGTATTAAGAAATATCGTTTTGATAACGTTCCCGTCACGGAAGCAGCTCCGTTTGATATCAGTTGGTATTCACAACTTTACCAAACCAGATATGACGGCACCATTACAAAACGAGCGGATTCATTGTGAGAACGTTGTGTCGGTAGAGTTAGCTTGAACATGGCCATCTACAATACAAGGCCGGAATGCTGAAATTTGGCAACAGTGAACAGTGGGCCGATCAAGTCAGATTTTTATCATGGCGAGAACTGTGAAATCAGTCGATATAATATTTATTTACGTTTATAATGCGCGTATGTTGATAATTCGTGATATGTAATAGTATGTACAATCTTTTTAAATCAAGTTTATGAACTTGGTGCTCGTTTTTTCGCAGTTAACAGCCTGACAAGTTCAACATAAGACTTCTGTTTGTGTTAAGTTTTAAAGGTAAGATATTTGATAATATATATAAAATAAAAAGATTTTAGCATCAGTATAATTTGTAAACATACTCTCTGTTCTGTGGACTCATATAAAATATAAGGCATAACATGGTAATTGTATCAAATAAAGTATGGTTACAAATTTTCTAAAACTCATTGAAAATGTTTAGAGATGACTTGAACCAAGACTAATTTTTATATTATTATCCAATTTGTGATTCTTGTTAAGCCATCCCACATTGGACTCACCTAAATGAAGTATATTTATAAATTAAGCCAATAAGGTTAATTACTTATGTACTATTAAATATTTTATTTTGTTGTAGATGCCTATGAAATGTTTGGTACCAAGTTGTACTTCCAGTTATGCTACCAACAGTGAAGGATATATTACAGTATTCAAGTTTCCACAAAGTAATGAGGTGAAGAACAAATGGTTGAGAAGTATCCCACGTGTAAACTGGGAAGTGGGAATCAAACATCAAATTTCATTCACTGAAGTGTACAAGGATAAGGATGGGGATAGATATTTACAAGGAAAAGACCTGTATTAAAGGAAAATCTAATACCACAAGTATTTCCCAGTCTCCCAAAATATCTTTCAGTGAAGAAGAATCCAGCAGCAAGAAGTAATCCTGGAATACGAAGAAGGGTACTAGATAGACAACAGGAACAACAAGAGGAATTGTTGAACAGTGATGTGATAGTGAATGTTTTAAATTTGTGTGAACAGTTTAAATCTAAATTGAGTGCTCATTTAGAGAAGTGGCAGTGTCATCAACAAACAGACTGTATATATTTATATCTGATCGGATTTGACAATGATGAATCAGATGTAAGGTGTAGTATAAGAATATTTGAATCAATGATAATCGAGGACATCGAGGTAAGAATAGAGCAAAATTTATTGCATAAAAATGCACAATATGGACAAACTCAATTCAATATTAATAATTTTGTGCTGTTAAATATTCGTAAATAAGATGAACAAGTAACCACACATGAATTTGTAGATATTCTTTATGATATTAGTTTACTAATAACATCTCGACAAGTATCAAATTTAGTAGTTCAGTTTAGAGCTGTTTATGTAAGTCTCAAAGTTTCTAGAAAATTAGAATGTCTAAATTGTATAAATGTTGTGGTTAGTGATCAAACACAAGACCATGAGGAAGGTCAAAGTTAGAGGCAGATTAACTAATCTATCTGAACCAGTTTTCTTTTAGAAATGACATTATCTATTTTAGCAAATATTTTTATAAATAACCATTTAAAAACAATTTGAGATAAATTACAAGCTAATAAGAATCATATGAATAATAATCATGAAACAAAATGTAAAAGAAGAAATATTCTTAATTACAATAGTTCTGTACTTTCTATCTAGTTTAATGATTTTAAATATCCACTATTTATATTACTTCTAAAGAATTCTGTTGTACCCATATTATTGTATGTAGTTCAGTTTGTATTAATAAAGGTCTATTAAGAAATAAAAGGTGAAGAAATAATTATTTTAAGGTGGTGTCTGGTCAGCTGTAGGGGAAGGTAGAGGCTGATTTTCTTTATATTTTATATTCTTATCAATAAATTACCTTTTGCATTTTCATTTTATTTAGTCTACCTATAAATATTTCGATTTTTATTCGTTAAAAATGTTCTATAGCTTGGTTTATTTCATATTTCTCACCATTGTAGTAGGCCTACAAGTCGTTCTCATCGGCCCACTATTTGACAGGTGCGCCACGTTGCCACATCTAGGATTCCGGCCTTGTATTCTAGGTGGCCATGGCTTGAAACCTCATGGGTGCTACGTCACAGATGTGCAAATGACCGCATGTATAGCAGTAAAGTTAACTCAACAACTTAACTTCAAATAACGATATTTCTAACTTCACTGCTATACATGCGGTTTTGCCTGTTGTACCAGGGGCCTATTTCACAAAGGTACAAGTGTTGTTGAAAATAATTGTGAGTAACAACCACTTGTTTTCACAAGTTGTTACGCACAGGCATTTCATAAACAATCACAAAACTTTTTCGCAACAAGTTAAAATTGTCTGTAACACTTGTTATAGACAAGAAGAGAAAGAAATTGTCAACAACACCATACATAACCTAAAAATTAAGTTTATAAAACTGTTTTTCCATTACCGGAGATAGCGTAACTCCATAAGCGAGATAAAGAAATATGTCTAAAAGTGTGACATTCGGTAATAAAGTTCTTATTTTAAAAGAAATTAGAGACAGTAAAGACACTTTGTTCGGCAGTTTTCAAAGGGTAGCCAGAATCTCCTAGTAAAACTGCATTTACGATTGGACGCCAATCTTCTTCCATTCTTTGAAAAAGAGTACTGTTTTTTAAAACTCGAGGATCATGCACGCTTCCTGGCCAATTAGCACTAGCATAAAATATTTCCAAATTTCCTCCGCAAACAATCATACCATTGATGGAGTGGTTTCCAACACGATCAACAAATGCAGGCTCATTTTCGGTTGGAGCATCTATTTTTACTAATGTCCCATCGACACATCCAATAACTTGGGGAATCTTGCTATAGCAAAAAATCCTGCAGAAACGTTTAAAACATTGTCAGGCCACCTAACGCATTGAGGAAATTTAATTTGGTTAACTGCATACACAAACTTTCTAACACATCTGCAGACACTTGCCTTACTAACCCCATGTGCATCTGACATGACATGGTATTGCCCTCCATTACCTAACCAGTGTAATGCTTTACAAAGCTGCATTTTTGTGGATAGTGCGTGAGGTGAGACCGATCAGTTGGATGAAGAAGCATATGTCCAATATCCATAAGAAGCTGTTCCATTTGGACAAAAGTCATTCTGAAACGTTCATTAAACTTGAATAACAAGTGGAACACTCTCCTTCTACGTATTTGAATTATCTCTTAATTTCCATTTTCTGACGAAGAACTACTAGGCCACATTTTGTTGCAACTATAATCTATGTATATTTAAAACTTGTCAGCTATCTACCTTTTAAGTTAGGTAGAAGAACTTTAGTAGATAATAAGTTTCAGATGCAATTTTGTTGACTACACTAGTTGATAACAGGTTAATTCATAGTAAATAACAAGTACTTTACTTGTGGAATTGTGAAAAATTGCCTGTTATTACAAGAGTACACTTGTCGTTTTATGAAACGCGAGTAATTACATATTTTGCCAAACTTATTAAAATCTACTTGTTATTTACAAACTTGTGTTTTTGTGAAATAGGCCCCAGATTGTATAAATTTTGGTCATTTGCAAATCTGTAACTTTTCAGTATTTGAATTTCAAATTTGTTCTCAGGCAAATTATTTTTAAGTGGAAATATTACTACTTAACCTACGTTAAGGCAAACATGCCAAATGTTGATAAATATACTGGAAATATAAATGGCTTTGCAAGGACATTCCCATTTGTTCCCAATCATATAAGTATTCGATGCGAAATGCGAAGTATACAGGGTGGCCCATTAATGTGTAGAAGTGCTATGACTTACTCAGGATAAATAATACAAAGAAATGTTTCAAATAAAACAATGTAGAATATTAGCTTCTATTTAGCATAACTGATTAGAAAACCAACAAACATGATCATTTGTAATTAATCAGATGTAGTTGAATGTTGCGTTAAGACCAGAGAATATGAATTCTTCAAATATCAAAGTGGAAAGGGTTGTAGACAAATGGATATATCAAAGAACATATTTAACAATAAGGTTGAGGCTACAAATAAAATGTTTACAGTACAAAATATTCAACAAAACCCTACCACTCCGCATAGAGTCCAAAATGTTTCTCATAGTAGTAATAAGTGTACTGACTGTCAAATAATTGTAAATATAACAAATTCATTTTGAAACTTACTCTGCAATCCAATGACCCACGGTAAGTCAAATAATTGGTTAGGCTAATAAAACCGTAAGGATCCGCAGTCAACAGGCGTTTTGCTGCGAGGTGCCGTTGACTCAACAATACACAATTTCTCGGGACCGTAACATTATCGCGACAGGTAGGTTCAAACTTTTGCCTTTGTGTATACTTCAACGGTACCTACGCAAATTCATGGCCGTGGTGAGTGAAGTGTTTTTGAGAGCGGTTGACGATTGACATTTATAATCAATCACATATAGCCGATAGAAATATAAAAAAGTTAGTTATTTAAAAATAAATCAAATAAATGGAGGTAGAGCAAATAGAAAACGATAATTTATAATATGATAAGGAGTTTTAATAAACTTATTTAATGATAAAATTCTGCTTTCCTCAATTTCCTGTTCTATGAAAAAACTATAATTCATTTTGTAAAAATTTTTCAAAAAGTGTAAAATCTGTGAGGACTAGGTCCTCAATAGAGTAGATCATCCATATAATTGACACGATAATGATTAATAAGCAAATGAAATAAAAATAACCACAACGAAAAAAAGTGACAAGCACGTAAAATCAAGACCCAAAGACGTTAGAAAAGGATAATGATAGTACAGTTTCCATTGAATCGGTAGTCAACCGGTACCTCGCGACAAAACGCCTAATATCACAACCTCACACACAAACACACATGATGCTCCCAACTGTGTCCGTAAAGTATGGAACAAATTCATTTTTAGCTGTACAGATAATTTTAAGAAATAATCCTGAAACACGTCGATTTTTTATTTTAATTTACCGTATTTTAAAATAATAATCTAATATACAGGGTAAATTACTTTCGGGTATTGACGTCAACATGTTTTCAACAAGTTTGCCCTGAATATGAAGTTTAAAATACTTCAATTTTCGTTAGTTTCATGTGACAAAATCAAACTAATTATTTTCTACCTTCAAGAGTATCCACAAAAATAACATTAGGTACCAACAAATAAAAGTCAAATTTGAATGAAAATATTTTATGCAGAATCAAGATCTTATTTGAATAAAAAAATGGAGATCGTTATTAATAATGTTTATTTCTTTTTAATCATTTCTAACAATTATTTTTCAACAATTTTATAAATCTTTTATTAGCAAAAACAGTTTGACTATAATGAAAATGTACCAGTTATTGAGCACTGATTGTATTTTAGATTGAATATGACAGGTTAAACAAAAATTTGGTTTCCGAGTAGCATTAAACGTAAAACGGTTCCGTTTTATCATATTACGGCTGGTTTTATTTAATCGAGTGTTCTGAATATAGGTGTCAAATTGCTTCAATTTATATTCCCCCATAAATGGCGAGTCCGATAAGTGAGTATCGACGGGTGAGCGGTGTTGCCGTATCAATATCGCTCGCTTCTCTTTGACTAGTGTGTGATAATTTTATGTTATCTTACAATAAACTGTTAATATTACTTTTTATTTATTCACGAGCTACCTCCCATTGAAATACACAACAAAATCAAATACAAGTAGAGTTTGTTCAACCATCCTTTGCCGTTACGTCATATAGTCCAGTAAACTAAGGTGTCAACATGGGCAACTGGTCCAGCAAGAGCAATTTTTTTGTAATTTGCAGGTTATGGTAGGCACATTCAATTCCCAAAATGTCAGGTACCTGACCATTGTGGAAGGGTGGGAAAATGGCTCCGAAATTCCAGAAAGTACGTTTTCCCGCAATATCTGCCGAGATTTGACCACTGGAGAATTTTTGTTCTGACGAAAAATAAAGAGCAGTTCCTTGCGCCCACAAACATGATCCTCAGCATTTTTTCGAAAAATTAGATAGATCTCGAGATAAATGGCCCGAACGCCGACCCAAAATTGAGCTCCAGGCCGGCTTATAGAGAGCACGCTCTGAGGGCATGACGTCCCCAAGTGAATTACTAATTTTTTAATAACTCGCGTGAAAATCAATATTTTTTAATGAATCAAAGTGCGGGTGAAAGAAGGGATCTGTGGCTACTAAGGCGTGTTTTCATCCACTCAATTCAGGCTCCTGGGTCATTGGGAAACCAGGCCAAAATTCGTCTTTACTAGATTTTTTAATGCTTCCATGGATTTATTCATACTATTTTTATTAATAGTTATTTCAGCCAATCCTATTGGATAATGGTTCTTTGGGGGGCACTTTATTAATTCCGAAACAATGCTACCCATAATTCGCCCGTATTTTTTTGAATAATGTGTTTTCCAAGAGGCGATTTTTGTGGATTTCTGGAGTTTTCCCGAGCGCTCTGGTTTATCGGGAATTTCTCGATGATAAACTGTCAAACCCGCTTATAATTGATATTGGGAGAAAGGTTTGAATATCCTCTTGTCGATGGTATAATTTTTTTTGGCCAAGACCCCTGGGTTTTCAGGACAATCGGGGAAATTTTCAGTTTTCTGAGGGAACACAGCTATTCTTCTGAGTTTTTTCTCTTTACAGTAAAATTCTTCCCGGTCAAGCATCATACCCGATGAAAGGTCACATTCTGAACTTTCTTTTGATATGTGTATCAAGTATTTAATTTGATGCATTTATGAGGAATTTGTCTCTAAGTTTGTTGTAATGGATGCCTCATTTTATTCTCGCACGCCGCCACGCCACCCATCTATAGTGTGGTCGACGGCGTCTGCTATAGTGCGTGTACACGTGGATGCTTTCTGCTGCATTGTTTGTCAACAACTGACAATTTTACATGTAAACACTATCTCTTCCGTGATTTTTCAAGAATAAATTAGTAGTATTCCAGTGTCAAAAGTGAAATTTAAGTCATTATTAATTTTATTGTTATTATTGAATAATGAATTTTGAAATTTTTATTGATAAAAAACACAGGGAAATCTTGACAATTCTTGAGCTTCTTTTTTTTGGAGCACACGGTGAGGTTTCATTTTTTTAATTAAGATCATTAATTTTGTTGTGGGTGAAATGACATCTAATGATTTGATAAATATTGTTCATTCATGTAGAAAAATACGAGTGTTTTATGATCAAGCTCTGACTGAAGACGTTACAGCGGTTACCCGAGGACTAGAAACCCTAATAAATGTTAGCAAGACCAGGAAAGACAACCACCATTTGTTCCTGGAGAAGGTATCGTCTGTGAAAGTTCATCGCTTGTGTAGGAAGAGGTATTCGGTAAGAAAAATGGGAAAGTTATTTTCGCAATTTTAGCGTCTACTTTCAATCCTTTTCGCACACAATTATTCCTAGGATTGGTCTGTCCAATAAAAGCAGGCCAGGGTCTCAATTTTAAAGAAAGCGATAACTTTTTTCATTTCATTTTCATGTTCCTTTTCATGGCCTTAATTATTTCGCGGTTGCGAAAATGCAAGGTGGCGCCATCTACCATAGATGTCTGGAGGCCTAAACATAGAAAATGGTGTATTTTCAGGGTCGCTCATCCCAGATTTTGGGCTAGAAGCGTCAGTTTTTAAGTTTCAGAAAACTGCGAAAACCATTTTTGCAAAAAATATTGGTGTAACGAAAGAAATTGTGGGGACAACTTTTGTAGGTAATGAACTGCTCTTCATTTTTTGTCTTGACAAAAATTCTCTAGGGATCGTAGTTCGGGAGATATCGGCGGAAAACGGATTTTCGGGATCTCTAGAGCCATTTTCCGACCCTTCCACAAATTTCAGACACCTGACATTTTGGGGGTTCAATGTACCCACTATTACCTGCAAATTAAAAAAAAATTTCTTTGCTGGACCTGATGCCCATGTTGACGGTATTTTTCGCCTTCATTTATTGGCCTAATATTCGGTGACGTATTCTGCTGTTTAACATCTTATATTAGTTGAATGTTATTTCACGCTCAACCTCAAAATTATAATCAATGACGTATGTTAAGAATTGTTTTCAAAATATGACAACTGAACTGTCAAAAGTAACAGATAAAATGTATAATTGTGTCTCATCCATTTAATGAATGAGAGAGCAAGCTGGACAATGTATGACTTAACGGCAAAGCAGGGACGTATATAAGGAGGGGGGCGTCCGTTGAACTATAGGGAAACACGAATTTTTGACTGATTTTGCGAAAAATCGATAGTACTCACCTATTTTGAGAATAATCCGTCAAAAAATTTGCGGGTTATACACAATTTACAAAGAAAAATCCAAAAAAAGATTTTTTTTCGCCACTTGAGCCATTACTTTTTGGCATGATATTTCATACAAAAAACAGTTTAAATGTATTGCTCTGTACATGAAAGTGATCAACAACATGTGTACTCGCTATCTATGAAAAAAATCCAGTTAGATTCTTCATAATATTGTTTAAATTACCACTTTTATAAATATATATTTGACAGGCAACCAGTTTGGATATAAATAATTTTAATAATAATCGATATGCAACCTACAAAACATACAATACTTTGTAGCGTGGTTGCCAGCTGTAATCGACTACTCGACAATCATGCTACATGACTATTAAGATACGAAATTAAATATTGTATAAGACTATATTTTCAGTAAGATTCATTCAAGACAAACCCAAGAACATAAATGAAATTATAAACACATTTTATATATGATGATATCCTTATATTGCGTATTTGAAGAAGGGGAAACAAAAAATATATAATTATTGTATTCAGTCTTCCCCTCAAAAAATATCCAATACTTTGTAATCCACATCAAGTTATTCCAGAAGGGGAAGGGAATATAATAATTGGATTCACTCTTCCCCTTCTAGAATAACTTAACTGGAATATCTTTTGAGGGCAAGGCATTTGCCTTGCCCTCAAAAGATATCCAATACTTTGTAATCCACATTAAGATATTCAAGAAGGGGAAGGGTGAATCCAATTATTATATTCCCTTCTTGAATATCTTGAGGGGAAGGCAAATGCCTCCAATTATTTGTAATCCACATTAAGTTATTCTAGAAGGGGAAGGGTGAATCCGATTATTAATATTTTTTTCCTTTTCTTGAATAGATTGATGTGCATTACAATGCATTCATCCATCTCATCCAATACTTTCTAAGATGAAATTCGAATGCAATAATTAATTAATATTTTAAAAATATCATGATTCTCAAGTAATCGTTTACAGCTGGCAACCATGTCACACATTACGCTAGAGCTTCTATGTCATTTGTCATTTGATTCAATTGTTTTCATACAAATTTGTAGCCTGTCAAATATATATTTATAAAAGTGGTAATTTAAACAATATTATGAAGAAACTAACTGAAATGTTGTTATAATTAGCAAGAAAACATGTTGTTGATCACTTTTCCGTACAGTGCAATTCATTTAAACTGTGGTTTGTATAAAATAACTAGCCCAAAAGTTATGGCTCAAGTGGCGAAAAAAAATCTTTTTTTGGATTTTTCTCAGCAAAATATGTATAACCCGCAAATTTTTTTACGGATTATTCTTAAAATAGGTGAGTACTATCGATTTTTCGCAAAATCAGTCAAAAATTCCTGTTTCCCTATAGTTCAACGGACCCGGGGGGGGTTTGGGGATTCAAACCCTCCCCATAGAAAATACAATAAAGGTACAATAATTTTTTATTAGCATACTGCCGCAATATGAGTAGGTATTCATCGGGATGTGGCAATAGGAATAGATTCCTCAACAATTGTGAATAATTTAGCTGAAGAGGTTAAATTTACTTTTGTGAGATTGATTTTCTCAATTAATAAAAGCTTCAATTTTCAATCATCTATCACTTTTTAAAATAGGTGCTCCCAAATTAATATACAGGTAACATCTCGGCTGGTATGGGAATGCGGCGAAGAACTTAGAAGACTGGCGACTCGGAACAGTGTAACACTGGAGTGGGTTCTAGGTCACAAAGGAATCGCTGGCAATGAAAAAGCTGACGAACTTGCAAGAGCAGGATCGTCAACACTGATGAACGAACCCGAACCATCTGTGGGCATCCCCAGATGCTCCACTAGGTCATGGTTAAAAGGGTGGGTAAAAGAACAATCGATAAAACTCTGGAAGCATACGCCCAGGAAAACACATGGGAAGAAATTTATAGAAAAACTAGTAAAAAAAGTAGCAAAAGAACTGCTCTCAATGAGCAGGAACAAATTACGCACCATAACGGGGCTTCTCACGGGAGACTTTTCCACAAAGGAGCACCTGAACAAAATAGGGCTGTATAACGGAGACCTCTCATGCAGGAGATGCAAAAAGGACACTGAGACAGCTCTGCACATATTATGCAACGGTGAGACGCTGGACCACAGGACGCAAAAACTGAATGGAAGACCCCAAATGACTCCAGAAGACTTCTACAACCAACCAGTAAAGAACCTGTATGAGCTAATACAGGGAATGGATTGGCTGAATAGGCTGTAGTCAGAATGTTAGGAGAATCCACAAAAAAATTGGTTTACACTCAAAAAAAAATTTCAATCAATTCGAAACATTTAAAGAATGCAAAATATTTGTTTCTTAACACGTTGACGGACACTTTTCTTAACTGGTTAATATCAATTAGCGGTAAATAACGCAAGTGGGTTGGATTATGTTTGGGCGCAACGGGATATGCCGCATATATTTTAAATGTTTTTTTACGAACACCTGCGTTATATAGCGTCGATTTTTTATTTACTGGGGTATAGGGTGTCACTTGGAGCACACATTAGCTATATTTTTGGTAGTATCGATTGATTTGATCTGAATTTAAAAACTATATCCCAGGCATGCACGTGATTTTCACTACAGGTAGTCTAGACGTTCTCGTCTAAATGTTTGTTATGTTTTATAATGGATAAAAACAAAATAAATATCCACTTTATTCACAGTTTTCTGCAAATAAATTGTCATTCTAGTAATGCGTGTTATCAATAGGATGTCAATGTAATAGTATATCACTATTATAACGCCTTATAACCATTTAAGATTGCAATTCGAAAAGACATTACTTATAGACCAGTTTCGGCGTATTTGCGCCTCATCAGTATAAGGTTGATCCTCAGATTATAAAGAGAACAGATACGAATCCCGGTAAAACATCAAAGCTCCGTCGTCAATGACCTTGGACTTTTAACTCGGTATGGCCGCAGTGTTGCCAGTTTAAAATATTTTCTGAATTTCTTACCAAATTGCAGTGTTGACTCGGGGACAATAACAATTTCTAGTGCCGGATCTAGTTTTTTTGGAAGTTTCCACTAAATCTTTGAAACTGCGCCATGAATTAAAACAATAATGATAATCGAAAATATATGTTCATGTTTTTATTAAATAATGAAAACATTTTTAGATAACACAAATAATTACAAAAATCAACCAAATTTTAAAGTACAAATAATTCTTAATTTATTTATTATCAAAGGGAATACAATATACACTTATGCGAGGGAGAATTTTGATAATAATTTGTAGCACCAAAGTTAATATCAAAAACTTCAAAATTTCTTTTATCATATCCGGGATATTAAATTAAATACTCTTATCCCTTGGGAATATAAAGAACTTTATTTTTATTTTCGAATAAAATTTATTTGGACAGTCTCTGTATGAACAATACACTCTGCCGTGATGTTTATCCATTTTATAAGAATAATATATTCATTTTATAAGAATAATAATCTATACACATATCGCAGAACAAGAACACCGGCGGACAAAATAGCGCCGCACAAAAATAGCTATGCTTCATTCTTTTACTACTATCTTATTCATAAAAATAGACCATACTGCCCAATTAGCATAGAATATTTCTCATAAATATAATAGTCATAACAATTGTTCTCATATGTCAATAATTCAACATCGCTTCCCGACCAGCTGACAGGGATCAGAGTGTAACTGTCTATAACAATATCAGAAAATAAGAAACGGAAAAGAAATGGGAACGACAATCAATATTTACCATTATAATTTAACACAGATTGCTTCCCAACCAACTGACACAGATCAAAGTGTAGAAAAATAGAATATCATTGAAGGCGGATTCATGCAATGTTCATCATCATCACATTTCCATTATATTATCATTTACATTTACACTAGAAAAAGTTAATTGCTATAGTTGCCATACTATAAAAGTTAATTTTCCAAGGATATTTCAACCGGCGTTATTTAGTCGCAGTGCTATTTTGTCGAGGGCTATTTTGTAATGCGCTGTTTTTGTCCAGAGCTATTTAGTTCGCCGCTGTTTCAACCTAGCGCTATTTTGACTGACGCTATTCTGCTACAAAGCCCATCTCCACATCTAACCACAAACTAAGATTTTATTTGACAAAAAACCTGACGACCTTGTAGGGTTATCTACTTCACTCACAGTTTCCTGCCCATAGTAATGAAAATTAAATACTATAATGTTCTCGTTTTCTAAAATTTTTAAATCATTTTTAACTGTCGTAAAACAAAGTACAAAGGATAAAAATATGATTCTGAAAACGTCATGTCAATAGTATGTCGTTCTTCTAATATATAACCAATTACAAGCATACCGTAACGGGGCGAAGACTATGACTGTGACGTCACCGCATATGAAGGTTCATGTGCACTAACATTACGCTTCTGACTGTAACGTGCCTCGCATAGAATTTATTTATCTTAAATTACTTACAAAATTTTTGTGTTAAAAAAATAAAATGTGTGGACCTGATTTTAAAAAAGCAGACTCATTAAATGTTTCAGAAGTGGACTTGCTAATGATTATGGGGTTTTTTTATCAAAAACAGAGTTTATTATATCATAATTTTATACTATGTGACACATCGTTTTTGGCTATTTTCGGGTCAGAAATATTAAAAAAATGTCAATGTTTTCATAAATACATCATGCTCTCCCAAATGATATACAGTGTGATTCCAGATGTTTTATTTTATTCCTGGTCTAGTGGACAAAGTTACGGAGATAACGCTATAGGTTACTCAAAACTTTGAAGAGAGAAATAAATAAATCTATTTAATTAGCAAGAATGACACCCGAGCATAGACTAAATGCAAAATGCTACAAAGTTGTTCGTCCTGTTGTGACCCTACACCCCAGTCAAACAACCGACTAGAATAGTTTTAAAAGTTTCTGTCAAGCATGCGATATGGTCGTATTAAGACATCAATGTGATTTTGTTAAGTGTGTGACACCTATGACGGGATCCTTGTAGAAAACATTTTAGGGGCAAAATTCTTCCAAACAAAAGCAATGAAAAGAGGTTTGGATTTAGAAGAAAACGTACTTAAAATTCTTGCAGAACGAATTTCAAAAAAATAAAAAAAAATTGGAATTTTTTCGACTGCTCAATTATAGGAGCTTCTCCAGATGCTATATATGATGATTGTGTAGTGAGAATTAAATCACCAATGTTGAAAAGAACAAGAAAAACTTATTTTTGATGAATTAGGTAATATTAGTTCCAAATGTTTACATCAGATTCAGATGCACATGCACCTCACTGGTAAAAAAGCGATATTTGTTAGAGCTGATCTGGACTTTGGATCAAATAAAAAAATTTCTTTTAAAACATATAATATACGTCAGTTTAGTTGATGATCTATTGAAAAAGATAACCTGTTTTTTGGAAAAAGGCAGTATTTAATAAAATTTAATTTGTGAAGTACTGATCCATTATTTTATTGAATAATTTGGAACATTAATAACACCACAAGCTATTATAACAATATTATCTACGTTTCTTAGAAAATTTAGATTAATATAAGCGTGTGGTTTTCAATAACCGCCTCAATATGGATTCACAACGTATTCTATAAGATTCTGTACTTTTGATTAAAGAAAAATGAAATCTTCAAAATACACAAAGTATGTTGACTTTTTTGCATCCTTATTAATAAAAATAAATATTTTGTTAGATGTTTTAATCGTAGTACTTTCACATTCTGGAACCACACAATATTTATTTTTACTCTGGTTCTGGTCATTTGTGTCGAATAGTTTAAATTATTTCCAAACGTTCTTATTTCACAAACATAACACTGTATGTTTAGAGTTTGCTAAAACGTATAATAAAAAATAATGAGCATATAAGCAAGCAAAATACTGTTACTAGCTGTTGTCATCTACCGAAAACAGATCGGTGCTGTATCCGCTCTCTGAACGAGAGATTCCATATGCGATGACGTCACGCCTGAATTTCGGAGAGGAGCGCTATTTAATGTTTATAATCTATTTAGGTGACTTAGGAGTTTCGCTGACGTCTAATTTTTGCGCAGAGCCTCAAAATGATGTGCTCTTCCTGATGGCAAAATAAAAAAAAATTTAAATTGCAGATAAAACTGAAAACTATATTTCTTTAACCCGTGTCCATATTCGATTGAAGAATATTTTGAAAATACTTCATGAATTATGTCCAAGCTTCACTTCATTGTAATTTCTGACGTTCCCCTGTGCTTTTAGTTATTTTTAATATTTTCTGTATTTTTACACTAAGTACCACATTAGAATTTGTGATATTGTGAGATAAATAAGCTAATAATTATCATAATGTTTATACTAACATCAATTACTTTTTTTATTTCAGGGCTACTTTTTATTAAGAATTCTATTTTTTGCTCTGATGTTGATTACCAATACAACTTCACTGACATTTTTTGTGAAAGCTTTGCAACAAACGTCTTCAATCAATGCTACCCTCATAACATCAGCTACAAATTATATTTTGACAGTAAGTATGTTTCTGAGTAGATGTTATTAAAGCGGACCTTACACGGTCAGTATTACTGTCAATACTACTACATCATTAATACTGGCAATACTGATGGTAGTCGCCTCAGTATTTTTAATAACTTTACACGATCAGTTATACTGTCCGTGATTTCTATCACTATCAGCGTGTTTGTTGCCCTGTATAGTGTGTGTTGATATTCGTCAAAATGAACAAAAATCATTCAAAAGCATGTTTAGCTATAATCTTAGCACTGTCAATCTCAAAAAGACAAGTTAATCGTAAAAAGTGGGTCAAAAACTGGCTAAAGCAACGGCATAGGTATACTCAGGGAGAGTTTCGTAGATCTCTATAAATTTTCGCAACAACTCACGGTCATCTTGTCTAGACTCAACAACTTCTGATTCGGAATTTGTGTCTACTTCGGCATCAGTAGGTGAGAACGGAGCTCTTTCTTCAGCCATGACTATTCAACTACTGATGAGAATATTGATGTGCACCTTGTGCATCAGAAATATTGACAGTATTGTCAATACTGATGACCAAAATATTAAAATATTCGAATAACCGTCAGTACTTAACTTCATTCCATCATTCCACTCCATACACGATCAATATTTTTCGATATTGACAGTTATATTGATCGTGTAAGGTCCGCTTTATATTCAAAATATCAATTCGGTACAAGTAGGTATTGAAGAGTTTAGCAACCATTATACACATTAAGTTCGCAGCATATAGTTCATTAGACACTAGTTTACGTATATTATATTTCCTTGATAACAATTTTCTATTTGCTCAAACTCATCGGCAAGTTCGTTGTCTAAGAACTTTCGTAATTTTTCATCGATTTCAATTATTTCTACGCCAAATTGTAAATAAATTCTTTGGTATTGAAACACACTCCAGGAAATTTGAATGTCCTATTAATAAAGGGTTAAAAAAACCATGTATTTGTAGTCCAATTTCTTAACACCCTGTGAAACAGTTCTGGAAATTTGTAGACTTCACGCTCAGTTAATTACAAAGACTATTCCTTCCGCCATCTTTCAGTTTTTGTTTTATCTTGATATTTTGATTTTTTTTAAGATACACTACATAACCGAAACACTACGGTTTGTGCTGCAAGCAGAATATGTCGAAATTCATTCTTTTTTTAATTTCTTGGGAAATTAAACCACAATATTTTTAATTTTTTCTGTTGTGTCAGTTAGGGATAAAAAGATTAATTTCTACTTATTTTTTCTTGACAACGGTAGCTGGAACGCTACCGAAACGTTGAAATGAAGAATTTAAAAATATTGTGGTTTAATTTCCCAAGAAATTAAAAAAAGAATGAATAATATACCACAAGGAACGTACAGAAGATATGTCGAAATTCCTTAAGGTCGCATTATTTATCTTATCAATTCGATGTATTGGCGATTGTGTGGAGTTATTATCGCTAGAGGTGGGTATACAAAATATAGGAAAATGCCAATTATGTTTTTCTTTCGTTTCAAATCACTGTTGGATATTAAAACATTACAAATTAAAACTTTCTCTAAGACAATCTCCCACTTTTATATGAATACGTGTATCTTCAAAAGAAATCAAGATATCAAGGTGGAATAAAAACTGGAAGATGACGAAAAAGATAGTATTTGTAAGGAACTGAGCGTAAACTCTACAAATTTCGCGAACTGTTCCACAGGATGTTAAGAAATTCGACTACAAATACATGGTTTTTTTCACCCTGTATAAATAAGCTATCTACATTTTTGGGAAACTTTTCCGGAGTTTGTTGTAATACCAAAGAATTCATCTACAATTTTTAGAGTAGAATCGATTCAGCCAAATTTCAGGTGGCCAAGTTTTTTTGCCGGTGAGTATAAAAAAGATCTCACTATTGGGTCAAATTCATATTTTCTTATAAAGCTTGGAAACTTCTATACCTGATGGCATTTTAGATAAAGACTTTAATCATAAAAAATGTTTCCATACGATGCCAACTTAATGGACACGGATAATTTAGAAGAGCTATTGCAAAGCATTGCTGGGGTGGAATGGCAAATGTTTCCTTTTTTAATTTGATTTATCATTTGAAACTATATTTTTTATTTTGTAGGCACTACTGGGCTTCATAATTTTCCAAGAAACTACATCTTTATTTTGGTGGTCTGGGATATCTCTGATATTAGTTGGATTAGTATTAATAGTGTCTAATACAGCTGAAGAAAGGAAATTGAAAAATTAAAAGAAGCAAAAACGATATTTATAATGAACATAACATTACAACAACATGAAGATAATGGATTAGATATCGAAAAAATTGATGTGTTACAAATACAAAAATAAATTGAATATATATAACAATAACATGAAAAGAAAAAACTATTTTCTGTAAGTTCCTTGTGGCATTCCTTATTCCTTTTTCTCTCATTTTTTTTGGAAATCAAACCACAATAATGTTTTTTTATTTTTTATTTCGACGTTTTGGTAGCGTTCCAGCTACCGTTGTCAAGATTAACTAGTAATGAAATAATTTTTGGTCCCTTTCTGACACAACGAAAAAAAAAAAAACATTATTGTGGTTCGATTCCCAAAAAATAAGAGAAAAAAGGAAAAAAAATGGTTCATCAAATATTATATTGGAATATATATAATAACTTAGGTGGTATGCAATAATTATAGTTTCCAATAAATTCAATACTGGGGGATAATTAAATCTACAATATCTCATACCATTGAATGGATGACGCTTTTAGTTGATGTAGATCCATACTAAATGATGAAATGAAATTTGATTTGTTAAAATCTACATTAAAATTGGTCTCAAAATAAATGAGGATAAAACAAAGCTATTGAGAATCAAAAAGAAGTGTGAATATAGGAATAGTAAGATTGGAAATTATAATTTTCAAGAGGTAGATAAAATGAAATACTTGGGTATAACAATATCTAATGACGGAGACAAAGGAACCGAAATAAAAGAAAGAATAGCAGCCACAAATAGAGCATTCCATTCCAATAAAAAGCTGTTAAGAAGCAAACTAATAAGTAAGAAGACGAAAATGAGGGTATATAAAACAATTATAAGACCTGTATTCATGTATGGATCAGAAACGTTAACAATGACGAAAAAACATCAGGAAGATTTGAGAATACAAGAGCGTAAGATATTGAGAATGATTAGGAATGAAAAAAGTTGGAGATGAATATAAAAAACGAACGAACATAGAATTGGCACATGAAATAGGAAAAGATATAGTGCAAAAAATTAAGGAACAGAGGATAAAATGGTTGGGACACATATGGAGGGCAGGTACAAAGTCAACAATATCTGCAATGATGGAATGGAAACCTTGTGATAAGCGGAGGAGAGGAAGACCTAAAGCTACGTGGTTACAGGAAGTTATAAGTGACCTCAATAGCATAGGAATAAGGCAGTGGAAGGAAAAAACAAAAAATAGAAAGAAATGGCGTCAAATTGCCGAAAAAATATAAGAAAATATAGGAAGAAAAGGGGATTGATCCACCCCAAAAAAGGATTTAGAGAGCTTTTTAAAGCGGCGCTACCCCCTCGGGGGTGTTAAGCCAATATGTATGTATGTAAAATCTACATTATCTTAAAATTGTTGTGACGCGTTTCGCTAACACAGTAGCTTTCTCAAACTAGTGGAGATATAATGCAAAAATTTTAATTTATACAGTGCCTTAATACTGAGTTTTATGGATATTTAAATGGAAATATAAAACAAAAAGTATCTTAATATGGGATTAACAAGTATACCTGGAAATTCATTCACAAAAATCTTACCGCAACTTGTCTAGGTAAAAATGTTTAATAAGGGAGAATTGTTGATATCTATTTGGTCATTAGGAAGATTATCTGAATTTTTGTTTTTATTCATCTCAAGAACTTCTGAAAGATTTAATTTTAGGGACTTAGGTTCTATATGCAATATTTCAAAGTTTGAATCGAAAGTGTGTTGGTTTCTAGACCTTACAATTTCAAATACATATAATAAACATGATTTTTCTATATTTCACAAACCATCACATACAGACATTACAATTCATAATAGTTCGGTTCACCCATTCAGTCATGAATTAGCAGCCTTACCCTTCTTGGAGTGCGTCATCGATTGTTAATGTCCTTCAAACAGGGCGGCCTCAAATTGGACGCTAACTACCTGTAGCCCAGAAAAGACACCCTTGAATTGGACGCTGCCGGAAAGATTATGTCCTTTAAGGATCAAGCTTATATTTGATCAACCGGATTTGGGCCTGGGTTTTCTTGTCTTTTTTCAGTTTTCTATTTCTTATTTTCTGATATTTTTATACATAGTTACACTTTGATCAACCGGGGTTGGGCCTGGGTTTTCTT
>CAJUYI010000064.1:0-28165 GCA_910591695.1 Galerucella pusilla
ACGCCGTAGACGGAGGTCTGTTGCCTACAAGCAACAAGCTTGAGAAAGTTGCCATAGAATTTTTGAGCATTTATCAATGTCCGAGGGTTATTCGGATAAAAATTTTTTAACCAATTATAGAATTATGTACAACCAAATCGTGACATTTCCAAATATTGAATATTTGAAACTTCAAAATCGAAATAAATCAATAGGTATGTATGCATATTTCGATATTTTTAGTAAGGTTTGAATCGTATTAAATCGTAATCAGTACAATCTTAACCTTTAAATAAACGTCAAACCGGACAAACGTCAAATATTTAATGTCCGTGGCTTGAAGCTCATACTTTTCGGTATGTGCTTGAGGGGCAAGGGGAAGGTAAGACTAGGCGTCACGCCCGGTAATAAACGAACGGAATTAAGTCACTACGAAAATAATCGAAAGCGCTTAAGACTTACGTAAAACAGCAGAATACGTCACCGATTATGACGTAACGGCAAAGGATGATTGAACAAACTCTATCAACCTATATTATATATTATTAAATATGGAAGCTCAACAATTAAATAAACTTTAAAAGTACACTGAAGCAAAACCAACTGAACTGAAGCACGATCTATCATTATAAATCAGCATATAACCTCACTATTAAGCACCACCTGTTCTGAAGGCTTTGTTTATTGACCCTACATCTCAGAAGTTTTAGGTTCGAAACCGGGTTAGGTGCTGGGTTTTTTGTTTTTTTCAGTTTTTTATTTCTTATTTTCTGATATGTTGATACATAGTTACAGTTTGATGAACCGGGTTTGGGCCTGGGTTTTCTTGTTTTTTTTTTAGTTTTATATTTCTTATTTTCTGATATTTACATATTTATTTCAATATTGTTATGTTAGTACTAAATTTGGCAACGTTGGAATATGTCGGGAAAGTAGGCTCTCGTTGTTTATTGTTTTACCACCAGGCAGTTTGTGACGTCCGAGGTGACGTCACGACATGCCCTATAGACCTATCCCAGATGCTGTCAAATGATTTACAAGATGGCCGCTGGTAGACACACAAATCTTTTGTTATGATATTATTGTATGTGAAATCTGTTTAGTTCGGTCAATTTACTCGTCTTCTGTGGTCTTCTTTAATCTAAAGGTTCAGTTCTTTATTGTATTATGATTAATTATAAATAATTCAGTGTGAAACTAGAAAATATGCCTACTACTTGTTGTCGAGGAGATCACGATAATGTTAGATTTTATCGAATACCTAGTGAATTACACTATCCACACAAACCTGAATGGAATGAACTATCAAAGATCAGAAGAAAAAGGTGGAAAGTCGACTTCTTGAGTTTCTTCAATAGGAGCAGGGTTATTCATGAGTGTGTAAGGATCAATACCCTGAATAACTCTTATCTTTTCCTTGTATCTTATGGCAATTTCTTTACAGTCACTCTCTAACGTCAATAGATAATAACTTTTATTGGAACAAGCCATTATTTAAACTTTAAACACATATAATAGAAAAAAAAACTATTAACACAACTATGCAAAACGCAGGTAAATGATCTTTTGTGTGTCTACCAACGGCCATTTTGTATGTCAGATGGTCACCTGTTCTGGATAGCCTTTATTGAGTTTAAAAATAAACTAATAAACTAACCTAACATCTCCACATGCCAAACAAGGAATTTCTCTTAAATTAGGTCTGATCAAATCTAATGGCACTGCTTCATCTTGTTCACCTAAAGAAGTGTGTTCAGAACATTTAAAATAAAATTTTGCAAATGTAGGCTCATGATTGTTTAAAATCTGAAATCATAACAAATATTATTATTTAACCTGTCTATTATATGTATACCATACATACATTTGCACATAAATCTGGATCATTCTCACAAGTTCCTGTTATTTGCTTTGATTTCAAAACATCATTCCAATTTTGAGGATCAGAATGGACAGTAAAAGCACCACTCTTACAGAAATGACATCTTACTCTTATTTTTCCTGACTTCATTGCTTTGCATGTTGGACAAAATACATAAAAATGTACTTTAGAATCATGTAAACCTTAAATAAAGTTGCGTAACAGAGTATTGTTAATTTTAGTTCATTTTTAACTTCACTTACTATTTTGTGATTGCAATGGTTCTTGTTCTATATTATTATTTGAACTTTCATCATGAGAAAACATACTATCATCTAGTGTTTTACTCAATGGTTTACTGCTCTGATCCTCAATTTCTTCTATTAGGCTGCTAGTACTTGGTTGAGGTAATTTCATTTTTTCTCTTATTTTAACAGCATGAAGGATACTTTTCTCTCCCAAATCACACTCCTATATTAAAAAACTAAGTATATACTAGCTAAAATATACAAAGCTGTTACCTCAATTTTAATTTCATCTCCTAATTCTTTTCCTGCAAATATTATCTTCACTTCATCTGGCTCCAAGCCCAATTTGGGAGCAACTATCTCTTTAACATTTTTTATATCCCAAGTAGGATCTAAATCAACTGTAAGTGTGTTGCCTCCAATTATTTTGATATAAACGCTTAAGGAATTTGTTATAGTTTTCTTTCCAAAAGATAATATTTGAAACATCCTATGTATAAAATTCCTTAGTGCATTAATTAGAAAACTCATATCTAGTAAACATTACTATTGGATACTAGATGATAAAGTATAATATTATAATAATATGAACTTGAGAATAAAATTGAAAAATCTATGAATATCGTAAACATAAAATTTTATTTTTTGCACTTGCAGTTTGTAGAAATAGTGGGGTTAACCCATGATTAACCTTACTTTAAACATCTGTTTTTTATTTTTATTCTCATCTCACATATGAAAATTGTCAAATGTCAAACGTATGTTATGTTGCCGATACTATAAATATTTCTTTAAAGTACTTGTATTTATAAATTGTGAATATGATCCAAAATAAATTTCTAGACGCGACCCCTTGTCCCTGACGCAACATTAAAATTGAAAAATCGCCCCTAATAATGAACATGATAGTTACAAAACTGTATGTTTGGTTGCCTACACCAGACTGGATTATTAATAGAATAACTTCAAAAGGCGCTTTATCATGCAATCCTCGTGCTCACGAGGTTAAAATACAGCATGCATGCCATTTGGATAAATTGCAATACCTAAATTGCAACCTGCAACGTGAGAACTATTATCAACCAACGCACTTTTACTTTTGGATTTAGAGAAGTGTATGTTTGGTTGCATGTAACAAAACCTTTTTTAATAGATAATCGTTAATTAATAAATCATTTTTTATAAATTATTATGGCTCAGCTCGAAAATAAGTGTATAAAATAGCCTGTATTTTAACAGTTGAACATTTCAAAATTAGTAGGTATTTGTAGCATACGAAACATGTCAACACTGTTGTATGCGAATATCGCAAAAAGATACCACGACACGAACGCCGGTCTTTTCCTTTTCATGTCCTTTTCATTTTTTGAAAGTATACGCAGTAGTCACGTTTTCTGTGATTAACGTATTAAAGTAAAATCAGTGTACAATACATTTTTACAATTAATAATTAATCATGTCCAACGGTAAACCATCATATAAAGTCGGTAAGTAGTAAATTGCACACACGTGAATTTTCTTTTAAGGTTATTATTTACAATGATGAAAATATGAAGGAGTTAAAATGCCATCAAATTTCTCTATTTTCATTAATTGACATGTTTTATTACATCATTTCAATAAGTGGACTCTATTCATAATTAACTTCATAAATTTGTATTTGTGATCTATTAATTGCAAATAAATTGCTTTAATATGTAGCTACTTATTTGGAGAACTTTAAGAGTGTTTTAACATGAAGAAATAATGTAGGTATAATTTTATTTTGTCTATGGTTTTTAAGATGGTCAACATTTTTTCTAATTTATACAATGTGTTATTTTGCAGCTGACTTGAGCTTAGCAGAATGGGGTAGGAAAGAAATCACCTTGGCAGAAAATGAAATGCCAGGACTAATGAGTTTACGTCAACAGTATCAGAATAATAAGATATTAAAAGGAGCTAAAATAGCAGGATGTTTACATATGACTGTACAAACTGCAGTTTTAATTGAAACCCTCTTGGATTTAGGAGCAGAGGTATGTGTACATTGTATAGATCTTTGAAAACAATAATTTTACTCATATCATATAGCGTAATTATTGTGTTGGGTAATAAATATATTGATAAAACTGTTGCTTTTATTGGGAAATTCCAAATAATTATTTTTATTGTAGGTTTCAACATTAATTCGATTACATCAAATGCATTATAATTTAATTTTATCAAATAAACTTGCTTTTTAGGTATGATAGTTGCTTATTGAATTTAAATCTATTGTCTGGCAAAGATGTGGTTTTTCTTTCATAAGTAAATTAGTTTCAATTGCCTTTAATAAAATCATCAAAGTCTGGTTTATTGCCCAAACAATTAAGATTAGTGATAATTGCATAACATCTATTTACATATGGTACATACTTTTGTTTGATTAAAATCATTTCAACAGTTCAAAGGTTATCTCTTGTTGCTCAATTATAGATTCTTTTGAAAGAATGTCACGCAAATACATTTATTCATGAAATATGAATGGATTGTTAGCTATTTATTATTTGTAGATAAAATGAACTATATAAAATAATTTGTAAAGTTCTATTTTGTACTTTTTAAGAAAAATTGAAAACTCGGAAATCCTGATAGTGTCTTATCAATTGCAATAACGAATTTGCTGATTGTCCCATGATAAGTGATAAGATTTTTATCAAAATCAAATCTAGCTGATACAGTTTTAACCGAACTATTTAATCTTGGTGATAATATACAATAATTAATGAGTAATTTGAAAAAACGGACTTCAATGGACACAGTTGAATAAGAAGCAAATACTACAATTTATACTTATTTGTTTGATTTAATCATTTAATGTAATTAAGAAAGTATTATTTAATATATAGTAGTTTCCAATATACAGTGCTGCTGAAAAGTCTCGCACCAAGGGATTATCTTTGAAACGGATAAAGGGAAGGTTATGAAATTCTAGGATGATGAATGAGACTTATTCTGCATATTTTAGAGCAAATGTTAAATGTTTTTGACGTCAGCGTTTAGCGTACGGCCGCCATCTTGAATTTTTTCAAATGACAAGTTGGTCGTGGGACCCATCACAAAAAGGCTAATTTTTTTTTCCAAAAATAATTCCAATGTATTACTTCACTACAAAATGTCCTATAAAATATCGTTTTCATTTTTCTAAATTAAAGTGTACCGTACCTACTAATTATTTGGACTTGTGGGTTTTTAAAATAAAACAAAAAACAATAGTAGGCAATGTACAAATTTGGTGAATATTTTATAGCTGAGTACACATGACTAGAAAGTCAAGAAAACATATTTGTATTCTGTGTAAATATAATTTATTAAATCGCAGAGCGCTTTCGGCTGTTAAGCCATCTTCAGTGCTTACCTACAAGTAAGTAAAAAAGTTGGAAAGTATAAAAGAAGTATATAAAAAAATTTTTTTACTTACTCGTCAGGTAATTTGTACAAGAAACTTTGACAACACATTGACGTCATAAATTAAAATAACATTGAACTTAAAAAGATCCCCTGTTAAGGGTTTGTTGAAACTAGATGTTAAACATTATAAAATTTTGTTAAAAATTATTTTATTTTATTTTATTTTAGACAACACGTGTTCGTCTAACGGATGTACAAATTGTCAAAACTGATACTAATTTCAAATTAGTACGAAATTTAAAAGTAAATTGAGGATAATGGTACATTTATCAGAAAAACAACACATCCAAATCTTAATGTTAGTTGGATATGGTAATCGCAAAAATACCCATGACGAAGTAACTCATCTTTTTAACGATTTAAATCCTGAATGCTCTCCTATAAGTAGATCTACAGTGATGAGATTAGTAAATAAATTTAATGAAACTGGTAGTGTAAAAGATATTCCTAGGTCTGGTAGACCTTAAAGTGCAACTGATGAAGGTAAAACTTTAGATGTTCAAGAAAACCCTAAAACATCTACAAGTATATTGGCAAGAAATCATGGTATTTCTAGACAGTCTATACAAACTACTCTGCAAAAAAATAAATTTATCCTTATAAAGTTCAAAATCTTCAACTATTGAGCGAGGATGATTTTGATAGGCGATTACGATTTTGTGAAATAGTTACAGAAAAAAATAAGGATGCAAAACAATTTTTGGTATTCAGTGATGAAGCCACATTTTGCTTGAACGATTCTGTTAACAGACATAATTGTCGGTACTGGTCAGATTGTAATCCGCGTAATCATACACAGCGTCCACTAAAAGTGAATGTGTGGGCGGGTTTGGTGAAAAACCATTTGATTGGTCCTTTTTTTATTGAAGGTACGCTGATCGGTGCTAAATATCTTGAATTATGAAATGAATGAAATTATACCTGAAATAAATCGTTTGTTTTCTAATATGAACGTATACTTTCAACAAGATGGTGCACCCCCACACTATCAAACAGACGTTAGGCATATTTAAATACAATTTTCCTTCAGAGATGGATTGGCCGAAGAGGTGCAATTGAGTGGCCGGCAAGATCACCCGACTTGACACCACTCGATTTTTTTCTCTGGGGCTACCTGAAAGACCGCGTTTATGTAAACAGACCAACTAACTTAAACGATTTAAAGGATCGCATACGTCTCGGAATGCCGGGAATTACTCCACAAATGATCAACGATTCTATTCGTAGCTTCGAAGAGAGATTGTATCATTGTCAACAAACAAATGGCCATAATTGTTTAGTGTAGAAATTTCTGTAACACGCAGTTTTGATTAAAATTATAATTTTAAAATTTTTGTTAAACTTCTATCATATTATCCGAGTCAAGTTATACATTGGGATTATTTTTAGAAAGAGAAAAAAATTAGCCTTTTTGTGATGGGTCACACGACCTAGGTTGTCGTTTTGAAAAATTCAAGATGGCGGCCGTACGCTAAACGCTAACGTCAAAAACATTTGACATTTGCTGTAAAATATGCAGAATAAAGTCTCATCCATCGTCCTGGAATTTCATAACTTTCCCTTTATCCGTTTCAAAGATAATCCCTTGGTCCGAGACCAAAGAATACACCAGCTCAACAAGAAGCGAAGCTTCCGATCATTTTTTTGTATGCGCATGTCTGAAAGTCGCCATTTTTATAATAAGATTCTTGTCATATTTGACTTTGTTTGTTGTCTGTCAACCAGCTTGGTAAACAAAAAGCATTTTTCAATTTTTGTGTATAATTTTTACTTTGTCCCTTGTTTCGAAAATTATTACTGAATTACTTGAAGCTATGGGAAGAATAACTAGTGCTGTTCGGGGATGTCACTCGGGAACAGAAGAAGGTATATATCTATGTTTGGATTCCCAAAGACCCTGTTAGGTAAGTCTTGTTTCTTTTGCTAATTTAGGCATAAGTATTAAAAATACTCAAATAAATATTTGATTAGGTATTCTTTGACATTACATTGAATATAATTTTCATGAAGTGAACAACTTTTGTGATAGGTTGTGTTGACTTATTCTACCTAACAATAAACATATTATATTAGCAAATAATACACCAGCAAATATATTATTTGTGTATTATTTGATATTAGCCTGAACTTATTATTGTCTTGAAATATTTTAGATCCCAGCTATGGTTAGTCCGTCACCTTCTTCATGTGGAACAGAACATTTCCCTAGCTGTCAAGCTTTGCCATTATTGGGTAAATATTTCAATTAATCAAATACATCTGTATATCAAAACCTATAGTTTATTTACAAGTATGTATAAGTATACATAAAAAAACTACACATATATTTTTCTTACAAAATCCACATTATTAAAAATAACATTATAATATTGCAGATACTGAAGATGTCAAGTCTGCTGTAGCTGTGTCAAATAAACTACACATTCAATATACAGGCCACTGTAACCATATTATATTTTATTTTAAATACACATATACTTTTTCTTACAAAATCCACATTATTAAATATAACATTATAATATTGCAGATAACATACCGTCACCTGAACCAGGACCTTCTTCATGTGGAACAGAAAATTTCCCTAGTTGTCAAGCTTCTCAAGCAATGATACTTATTGGTAGTTCACTACCTATATATATTTTTTAGATAATGAATATGTTCAAATGGAAGTTGGGACTCAAGATGTCAAGTCTGGTGTACCTGTGCCTTTTCCTTCAACTTCAACTCAATTTTATTCTGTTTTAAGTATTTGTTCTTAATTTGTACGGATTATTTCATATGATATTATGGCATTTTCACAACTCGTGCACAAAAGTATAACTTCACGCACTTGTATCATAAATAACTATTGTGCCAATCAACTTGACGATAAGATTTTTATTTTTATTTATAATTAATACTACTGTATATTTTTGTTAGATGAAGTTTCATCCAGAGTAAAATAAATTCTTATATTAATATGTGTATTTTATTTATTTATTCAAAAAATGTTTGCTTAAAAGGAACTAAAGTTCCTACCGTGTGTCCCACGACACGTTCTACCTTTTATTATTACATTTGTTTCAATATCTTTCCTACCCTACTTAATGCTTCTTTAAATACTTATTTACATATAATTACTTGCAGTGCTCGGCAGAAATTAAAAATAATTAGAAAAACAACACCTATCTAACTGAAACACTGCATGATTTTACCAACTGAAAGTGTACTGTTGAATTATGTATAATATGCTTATAATAGGTGTTGGTAAATTTTACTGCTCAACTTGAAGTAAATATAATAGGTGGTGGGCCCAGAGGTTTGATTGTCAAGTAATATTCTCTCAAAACAAACAATTTGTAGAAATCGTGTATATCTCCTTATTATAAATGTGACATTGTGAGAATTGAAAATGTTGAAATCAGATTTCTAAAATATATTTAATTCAAAATGGGTACGTATCTACAATTTAATTACCATAATATTTTAAACACTCTAAACCTAAATGATATCACAACACGTCGTTTTCACTCTGATTTGATATTAATTTATAAAATCTTATCTGGTGGAGCTGATTGTCCAAATCTTTTGCATCAAATTAACCTTCTTGGTACTTCTCATAGAACTAGAAACCCTCCATTATTTTCAATAAAAAATCAAAACACAAATTACGGTTACAACTCACCTGTTTCTAGAGGTTTGAGATGGTTTAATAAATATAATATTGATCCATTTGTTAACTCTTTAAGTATGTTTAAGAACTCAATTAGAAATGTATGCTTATATTATTAGATTCTTAAATTAGTTCACTGTAATATTATAATTTTTGTAATTACTTGTAATTGGTGAATCCGTTAAATAAATGAATCAGTAAGTAATCATATAAAAAATACTTTCCTGAACCTGAATGTTTTAATATCGTGGTTTTTTTCTACGTGTAACTACGAATTATATCGCCAATATTTGAAAAATTTGATTACTTTTCTCAGTGTATTTACTAAGTTATCTGTCAACGTCGGTCTCTCAAGGTCATATATTTTTGTTACCAAAACTTCAAAGAGATTGCGTCGGGCTTCGCTTCTTGTTAGGTTGTGTATTCTTTGCCGAGACTTTTCAGCAACGCTATATAGTAGCTTCCAATATATAGATAATGTAGATCTTTTTGGTCTGTGTGGTAAAGCCAATCGACCCCTTTCTAATCTAATCTATTCCTCTCGCTTGAAATAATTAATAGAAGCACAAAATTTGTCATTTTCTTACAGGTACAATGGTCCAGCTGTAATATATTCAGTACCCAAGATCATGCTGCCGCAGCTATCGCCAAAAGAGGAGTGCCAGTCTATGCCTGGAAAGGAGAAACAGACGAAGAATACTTATGGTGTATTGAACAAACTCTAATTTTCCCAGATGGTAAACCTTTTAACTTGATCTTGGACGATGGTGGTGATTTAACCAACCTCGTACATACCAAATACCCACAATACCTAACAGAATGTAGAGGTATTAGTGAAGAAACCACTACAGGAGTACACAATTTATACAAAATGTTCAAAGATGGTTCTCTGAAAGTGCCAGCTATTAACGTAAATGATTCCGTCACAAAAGTGAGTATCTAAATTTTGTTTGAAAGGACTATCCTTCCAGCTTATGGAAAATAAAAGACGGATATTTTGATACCAACTTATTCGTCTTGAAAAATAGAACATTTGATAACATTGCGCCAATGTTGTGACTTTTATAATTAACTCACAATTAATGATATTATTTTTAAAATCGCTTACAGAGATTGTATGAGTAAGACAGAGATAAAATACGTGAACAAACCTGTATTACAGACTCCACCTGATTCCACCAAGTTGGGAGTTAAGAAATGAATACTTAAATAAAACCAGACAGGGTTGAACCGACCTAATTTTGTGAGTTAATATTTATATGTTGTTTTTTCTTTGTAGTATTTTGTAGTGTAGTTGTTGGCATCGGTAACTCTTAAAAAAATAGGATAGGGATGCGGGATACTTTAGTTTTATTAAAAATGTAATAAGATCCCTTTTATTAATATCTTTAGTTTTTTCATATACAACAATGTGACTGCAATACGTAAACATGTCCACAAAATTATTTTTACTTAAAATTGTCATAAGTTTGAAGTCCTTGTCATCAAAATTGTCTTCAGAGCCAAATTGATTTTTTACAGCATCAAAGGAAGTATTTCTTAATGCTCGAAACCATTGTGATATCTCGTTAGGAGATATGACTATTTTGCGAGAATTAGCACGCAGCTCTCCGATTAAATCTGACGACAACCACCCTTCATTATTAAAATGATCAATACAGCAAAAAGAACCTTTTGGGACGCATTTTTTTTTTTAAATATATATCTATCCTGGCTTCAAAAGAAATTGTCTGGAGATTTCTATTACCATCCCAAGCAAAAGAGATATTGCGTCTTTGCGGTACACAGTTAAAGTCACAAGAAGTCTCATCATTTTCTACATGATCCCTTTCAATGTCGACCATAACCTGTCTATAACAATTAATATGAATAACCTAACCATTTTCCATTTTTCTTTGATGCAAATTATTATTCCCTCTACGAAGGTGAGTGGCGTTCTGAAATCCCTCGGGAAGATCGTTTAATTTCTCACAACGCCGAAATCCTCTAGGACGAACTCTATTCACAAACGTAACACTGCATTTTCTTAGTTTTTAAATACTTGACTTTAAAAAATCTCTATATTGAATACGCACACTTCTAGCACAAACTTGTTAGTTTACAATTAGATGGATACGCCCTTTTCATTCATACTCCTATCACCTGTCGGGGATCGGTCAGGTATAAATATTTGCAATCTATAATCTTTATATAACTAAAAAATATAATCATATAATTTTGTTTCAACGAAACGGGTATTCATCGATTGTACAACAATATTCACAAGTCCGACTCTGTTTCACCGCAGTAGGTGGTGTCGAATCGAAAATGGGCTTGTTATCAATGAAATATTTTCTCGGTTTTTCTTACGTTATTTTGTGAAATTTTGTTATTTTGTACATTTTCATTTGCGTCTGCAGGGAGTAGGAAGTCTTTTCTTAACTTGCACAAATGGGTAAAGGTAACTGGATAATAACGGTATAGTTTTTTGTATAATGTTACATATTCTGGAAAGTGCCACACCAAAATCGTCTCCTAATATCCTTTAAGGTAAATTCAATTTGATCTTTTTTAATGTTAAAAAGATATCTAGCTTGTCCAGCTCACATTTTTTTAGTTAACAAGCTCACAACAAATAATGAATTACTCGGAACTCCCAAATAAAGTTTTGGATATTTTTTTCTATCAAATAAAATATTCTATTTCGTCTGACCTATTAGTATCTAGATAAAATGAGCTATTCGGATCTGACATACTTAATTCTGGCGACCTAAATGTAGAATAAGGACCGCTAGTGGATATTGAAAACTCTTCGTTCATATGTTTTCCGTCTTTTTCCATTCACGATTTCTTTGGAACGATCTCATTGCTAGTGCATTTTCGCTTTTTAGCCATTTTCCATATATAAAACCCCTCGGCCCCGCATTGAATCGCTTTGGAACGTACATAAGCCTTAATGCAAGTCTGAACCCCTATTTACCGAGATATAGGTTCCATTCGTGTGATATCCATTTGATTTTCTTCCTCTACTTTATCATCATCAGAGGCTCTATTTTCTGAGCTTAACTTGTAAAAACTGTGACCGTGGCTTTGAACTAATTGATAATTTGTAACAAAAGAAAATTAGGTTACGTGTGTTTATGTGTAAACAAAATCAAATATTTCTTAATCCCCTCCACTTTATTTCCGACTGATACCCCCTTACATCACATTCAGCATCGGTAAAGGGGGAGGAGAGATCTCAGCTCACTTCGAAGTGAGTAAATCAAAAAGAACGCGCACATTACCGATCTGAGCTGAGATTAACTGAGATCTCAGTCAAAAAGAACACACCTAATATACACAATACACAGCTCTCGACTTGCGGCGTTTCAAACGTTAGGTACAGCATATGCAGTGTGACGTCACAGGTAACCACGCCCCGTTTTCGTTCAATCCAATTTCTTTAATTAATTTGAGGGTTTAAACGTTCGCGGAAAAATCTATAATTTTGGCAATCTGTTTAAAATGAGTTTTAGTTTCTATTATTAACTAAAAAATTTTTTCTTGAACAAGCTCATTTCTGACAAATAAACTGATTTTGTGGGTTTATTAATTAAATTACAATATTGGTGCAATGTTAAATAAGTTGGTATCAAAATATCCGCATTTGAGTGGTCTTTTATTTTCCATAAGCTGGAAGCATAGTCCTTTGGTTACGATTAATTTTAATTTTCAGAGTAAATTCGACAACCTCTATGGTTGCAGAGAATCTCTTATCGATGGAATTAAAAGAGCAACAGACGTTATGCTTGCTGGTAAAGTGTGTGTGGTAGCTGGTTACGGTGATGTTGGAAAAGGATGTGCGCAATCTTTGAGAGCGTTCGGAGGAAGAGTTTTAATCACTGAAATCGATCCTATTAATGCCCTACAAGCAGCGATGGAAGGGTACGAAGTAACCACGATGGAACAAGCTTCCAAAGAAGGTCAAATTTTCGTAACCACCACAGGATGTAAAGATATCATTTTGAGCCAGCATTTCCTTAATATGAGAGACGATTCTATTGTTTGTAATATTGGACACTTTGATTGCGAAATAGACGTAGCTTGGTTGGAAAAGAACGCCAAAGAAAAAGTCAACATCAAACCACAAGTTGATCGGTATCTTCTTCCTTCTGGGAATCACGTCATTGTTTTAGCCGAAGGACGTTTGGTTAATTTAGGTAAGCGGAAAAACTAAACACTTTCATCCGGCAACAGTGTCCTTTACAGAGAGAATTCACTAGTTGGTGGTATTCAGTATGTTTCCAACATGGAAGGAGTGAGGGTATTGAAGAAATAAAAAAAATACTATCGTTATTTCGTAACCTGTGCATCTTGAAATTAATTTTTGTCAACTTGATCGTTTCTGACCCAATAGTGCACGAGCGTGCATGAGTTCGAAAAAAAGTCAACGATAACGAGACAAAAATATCATTTGTACAAATTAATCTGCGCTTCTGGCAACTAACAGCGGTTAAAATAGGGGGGGCAATGTACATTCGGCCAGCCTCTAGAACTAAATACAAGTCCTCGATGCGCGCGCACAATTTTTCGTTCTCTCTAGGTTTGTTCCCAAAACGAGTTCCAAACATGCTATTAACATTATTTGATGCGCATGCGCGACCAGAATAATGTACTCAGTAAGTTCCAAACATTTGTGTGCTGGAACAGTTCTGAAAAGTATAATCTTCGTATCTGTCTTGGCTGGACATTATACAGCGTGTCCCACGACGATTAAGACAAGTAATATATCAGAATTGGGCAGTAGTAGATAATTATAATTTTGGTGGTGTAAATTGGAGCAAATGTTGCATCTTTTCCTGTTATTGTGTTACCCAATGAGTTATTTGTTTTTGGTCACGTGACGTCGCATTCAAAATTATTAATGGGACAACCTGTATATCTGTGTTCCTCCCGATGAAGCAATTCCAACTAACTAGCACACTTGGGGTCTAAAGTGATTTATTCAAGAGCTACAGGTACTTAAATGATTGTAAGTTAAAAAATTCATAATTGAATCTCCTGTAATTTTCGGCAATCCTACATTCGTACGTAATGATTAAGACAAACCAATATTATAATTTTTAATAATAGTTGAAAGTTAATAAGGGAACGACCCGTATATCATAGAGTAAAATTACATAAAATTTTGTTTTTTTCCACAAAATCTTGTTTACCTATTAAATATCGATTAAAAAGTAGCATAGCAAATCTTATAAAATAGACTGCCTATTGTCAAGTTTGCCATGATCATGACAAAAGTGCCAATAAGACAATATTGGTTTGTCTTAGTCATTACGTACGAATGTAAGATTGCCGAAAATTACAGGGGATTCGATTATGAAATTTTCAACACAATCCTTTAAGTACCAGTAGCTCTTGAATTAATCACTTCAGACCCCAAGTGTGCTAGTTATAGTTTATTTCTTAATGTCTGACAGCACAGTAGCCTCATTAAATATTCAAATAGAAATTTATCTTTTACAGAGTGATCCTAAAAATTTTACAAGTAAATACTAAAATTCTAATGCAAAACAAGTAGGTGTCTGTATTGGTTATCTATACATCCCTGTTTCAGCTCAAAATACAATATGGTAATAAAACTGAACAATGCCAGATAAACGATAAATATTGCGGCAGTGGCGGAGATTAAGATATTAGTTTATTCTGCTTATTTAATTAGATTCGGTTGAAATAAAATTAATTCGTTCAGGCCTATTAACAAGTTACATTTTCATTTTTATTAAATTAAATTAATTAAAGAAAATATAGTTTAATTTTCGCGGCAAACGAAGCACTGTTATCCCACGATTCTTGGCTATTTCATCAATAAAAAACTTTTTGAATTGTAGCTTGTGATCTGAAGCAACCTTTAAAAGTTCTTTTTTCAACATATCATCTTCAAATGGTATATCTTTTACGATTAACCAGTTTCTAATATCAGCTTTTCTCCAAGAGGTAGATGGAAGATTTTCTGTTAATCGCGAATGATAAGTGGCATTGTCCATAACGATTACAGCATTATTTGGAATTAATTCGACCATTTGTGTAAAATACTCTTCAAAAACATCTGCAGTCATTTCTTCATGATAGTCTTTGGTTGATGTTGACTGAAACTCCAGTAAACCACCTTCAACGAACCCTTGATTGCATCCAATATGCGTTATTATTAGTCGGCGACCTTTACCGATAGAAGTTTTCAGTCCAGTAGATAAACCTTCTATGAAAGCTTGACGACTGGTTTTAATACTTTTGTCCTGCCATATTTTTTTCACTGAATGTCCTTCATTGAGTCATGTCTCATCTAGATAATAGATTTGTCTTCCCTCTTGTCGGTATTTCCGGATATCTCGTAAATACTGTCGTCTCCAACATATTATTTGCTCGTTGTCGATTAGCACTTTTTTGCGACTTTGCTTCTCCCAAGTAAAATTTAATTTGTGTAATATTTTCCACAAAGTTTTTCGCCCTATGTCAGGCAAATTCTCGTCCTCCTTTCCCATTCTTAAAATTATGTCGAGGGTTGGGATCTCTTTTTTAAAATATACTTTTCGTCTTATTGTATTTTGCATATGTTCATCAAGGTCAAGTGGTTTTCTTCCAGTTGACTTTTTAGGTGGAGTTATATTTCCATTTTTCCTCTCCCTTAGTAGCCTGTAAATAGTAGATTCACTAACTCCTGTCATATTGAAACATGTCGAAACTATATTTCTAACAGTAGCAGCCGGCATTTGATGTACAACAGCATCATGCACATTTAACACTACAATTTGTTTGTAAGCCAAGCACGCTCTTACACTTTACTGGGCTGAAACTTGAAGACATTTTTCACAACACAGTTAACACTTATGGTACGTAAGCGACTCTGAGCAAAACAAATTATACAAATTTGGGCGAGACCAAGTTTCACCGTATATACCTGCAAAATTTCTAAGTAGTCATTAGGGCAATCTCTAGTAGGACCCTATTGTAATGTTTCTTGGAAATTATCAACATTTCGAAAATCAGAGAGTAATTATTTGGAATAACAATTGATAAATGGCTTGTTAATATGTGTCCCAAGAATTGACCTGCGCCAAATTCTCAAGATAATGAATGCAATATTCAGTCAGAATAGTTGCGTTACAAGCAGAGTTAAACATAGTGATAAAATTTAATCCAATGATTGAGAAAAAACAAAATTTCGACAAAAATGATTGACTAAGACAGAAGAAACGAGACAAAATTGAAAAAGTGACTGTCAAAAATTTTCACCGGAAAGTTAGATGATATTGTTTCTAAGTTCTACCAGGGAGGTTGCCAGTTAGCGTCCACAGTAGCCACAGTAGCAGTAAGTTCAGAAAATGTTTGTGCATAAAATTTTGTTCCAAAAGATTCTGGACTCCAAAGGTGCATAAAGCTAGATAAATCCAGAAAATTTAAAACATTCACGGAAAATTAGTTCTCAATAGAACAGCGTTTTTGGTATCTCAAATACTCAAAAAACACAAAAAGATACGATAAGACACAAAAATACTTCACGAATTGCTTATTCCACAACGAAACGTCAAAACACATAGATACTAAAAAAAATGTAAGTACTTATGATACATACTCTAAATATATAGAAAAGGCAAATATATTACTGAAAAAAATATGCATGTACGCCACTGCATACTCAAGATATTTTGATTTTTAAATCTTTAATCAAAAGTAAGGCAATTATTTCCGATAACAACTAATTCGATAAATTTACTAATAGGAGATAATGAGAATTGAGTTAAAAATATATTAACGCAAAAAAAACTGGAAGCAAGTCCACAGCAAACTATTCAAAAGTATGTTTCGACTGAAGGTCACTGAAAGATAACGATAAACAGGTAATTAACTAAAAAATAAGTGAATTGACTAATTGATGAATATATGAATCCTTAAGCTTTACACTTTTATCGATACAATTAAATTTTCAGATAAAGGAAGAGAGAGATATTTACTATACAGAAACACCAGTTTTATATTATTTAAAAGAAAGAAAGTTAAGAGAAGTTAATATAAAGTTAATGCAAATTCCCCCAAAAAGCAGGAAGAAAAATTTTTAGACATAAAAATTTTTAAGAAAAAAGATACAAACAGATTAAAGTTATAACACTTTGGGCAGCCAATGAAACCAATATTGTTTGAGCACCAATGGAACAATTCCTGTTGGGCGCTAATGAAACAATTAAAGTTTAAAGTTGGATGATGATGAAAAACTAGGTTTTTAAAATTAACAAAAAAAATGATTTTAGGTTGTATTGTAGGTTCTTGCCTAACTAACCACTTAAATTTGGTAGCAACTAGGCCAGTTCGCAGGACTTAGTTACTAATTGATCTTAAACAAAAAAATTAGAAAAGAAAAGAGAAGGCAATTTTAGGGCGCCACTAATTTTCTTTCCTAAAAGAAAATTAGAAACAAAATCAAATTTAAGAGTTAGCTAACTTTAATCTGTTAAGAGAAAAATAAAAAAATGAAAAAATACGTTTCTGTATAATAAATAAAACTAAAGAAGTAAAATAATGTATATATTGAATTCCAATTACAAACAAAATAGGTTAGTAAGATAATTAAAAAAATACTTAGAGTATAGACTACTTTTGAAGATGATGTCGATGGAGATATTATCCAGTACAGCTGGAGAAATCTGCAACTTAGCCTGGGACTGTGGTCTTCCACTATTGACTTATTGCCGTTTCACCATGAAACCGCTTCTGGCAGGTTTAAAAAAAACTTTTTGTCTACCAGGCACTGCTAGTTTTCCAGGTACTGTTAGATTTCCAGGTACTGTATTTATTTAGGTACTGTTTTTCAGGTACTACCAGCCTTCTAGGTACTGTGCCCCAGAAACTGTGCTATAAAACATACCGGTATATAAAAAAAAGGTTACAAAAAAATATGAAGCTAACAAGGATATCTGTCCAGTGCAAAAAATTACAATTTACTGATTGAACTTAAGGATTCATCCTGGACAAATATCTGAATTATTCAAAAAAAACAATTTCATAATATTTAAAAATATCCTTGGCTGGATAGGAGAGGAAATGTGACTCTCAAAATGGGTAGCCATTTTGTAAGAAAATATTTTTAGAAAATTAGTGATTTAGAAAAAAAATTATTAAAATGTGAAATTAGCAAATAGAAAAAAAACGTACCAGTAATCCAGATACTCAAGTAACAAAAGCAGGAACGATTTTAATTTCAACAAACTAAGTTTCACGTGGATTACTGCACAGTTGTTGTATCGTCGACAAACGATGAGAGAAGCCACGCCGGGACCTTCCTCATTCTTATTTAAAGAGAATTTCAAATTTTAAATTTCGCGGTAAAATACATTAAGAATCTTGATTTTAGGTCTCGTAGTTTATTCCACCACGAATCGGAAAAGAGAAATAATTTATTAATTATTTGAATGAAAAATTTTTTGGAAATATTTATAAACCATTCCACCAAAAATCAAAATTCTAAAATGATTTTAGCAATTATTAATACCTGAAATGTTAACTTACAAAGTTAACGTTTCAATTATTTCAAAAATAATGTATTGTTTTAACTGTATGTACTCTACAAATGTATGAAGGTCAGTTAGTTGTTTTAACTAACCGAATTTAGATTCATATTACCTTTATATATCAGATCGGGTATAAAATTAAATAGTAAATAAATTCCTTAGATGAACGGTGACGCTTATGATTTACTACCTGACTAGCATCTGTGACCTTTTCGCGTGTTGTCAGACAATAAGAAACAGACTATAGTTGGAATTGTTTTATCGGGAAGAACACAGAAAGGCACAAATATACAGGTTTTCCCATTAATAACTTTGAGACGTAACGTGACCAAAAACAAATCACTCATTAGGTAACACAGTAACAGAAAAAGATGCAACATTTGCTCTAATTTACACCCCCAAAATTATAATTATCCACTACTGCCCAATTCTGATATATTACTTGTCTTAATCGTCGTGGGACACCCTGTATAGGTTAATTTGAATTTTTATACTGTTGTTTCTTAAGGATATTAATTTTTTATTTTGATTTATAGTTTTTTAAGAAAGTTGATTTGTTTTTTACTTTGAATTGCCTAAATTGACTTGAAAATTTGAATGTACACTTGGAAAAATTAAACTAAAATCTTCTCAAGAAGTTAATTTTGTATTTAATAAAAAGTAATTGATACAAATTACCTATAAATTTTAAGTAATTCCGATATTGACTTCCTGCAGGGAGATCTTTTTTCACATTTTCGTCATCCAAATTGTCTTGCACAAAAAAATTAATATCAAACAAATGTAACATTACCACGAAACAGTTATTGAAAAGTACTATAAAGTCAGTTTTATACGAAAACGCATGCGCGAAACTGAAAGTTCTCTTTTTATTTTGGAACCAAAAGAACGGCTAACGATCTGGTTTTGAACAAGCTACTAGTCTTGCGGTAACACCAAACCATTATAATTTGCTCTGAACTCTACTCTGCTGGAACGCTTACTTTATACTGCGCAGACTCAATATGTCCATAGCAGTTAGGAACTTGCTACGGGAACAAACCTTCTCTTTTAAGCTGTTCTTTTCATATTTTCCTTGTCGTACTTGTGTAATTCGCATTGTTCCAAAACCTTTTTCGCCATCTGTATACAATGTATTTAACTTTTTAATTTACAGGTTGTGCTAGTGGTCACTCTTCCTTTGTAATGTCGAATTCGTTTACCAATCAAGTTTTGGCTCAAATTGAACTGTGGACCAAACCTGGAGTTTACGCTATTGGTGTGCATATGTTGCCTAAGAATTTGGATGAAGAAGTAGCCAGATTGCATTTGAAACATTTAGGTGTTGTTTTAACGAAGTTGACGCCGGAGCAAGCGGAATATTTGGGTATTCCAGCGAATGGGCCTTTTAAACCAGATCATTACAGATATTAAGTTGATTTTAATGTTCTTTTTATGTATAAGTTGATCTGAAAATATATTTTTTATGTCATACCAGCAAATTATTGTGTTTTTATACCATAAAGGGCGCATTAAAAACGGTTGTGTTCAGTTTTAATTTAAATCCAAAGGGATAATCGTACTTGGATGTTGCTCAGCTACGCTTTATCCATTGCAATCGGAACTGGAGCGCAGGGTGGAGAGGGAAAAAAAAAGGAAGTGGGAAGAGTTGCTGGGGAGGAGAACAACCCATGGGAAAAGGCGTATGAGATGGGGGGGGGGAAACAGGAACGTGGTACTAGAGGAAGATTGGGAGAAAGATATAGAGAAATTGTTCACAGGGGTAGAAGGAGCAGGAATGGGGAAGTACAGAATACTAAGGAGATAGGGAAAATAAGAGAGGCATAAGGCCGGTAGAGAAGTAGAGGAGAGGGGAGAAATGTTGAAGTAAGGAATTCCCCAGTGATAGATGGCGTGAGAGGCTGTTGGATGACAATGTGGAGTACTTTTTGGAACTATTCAACAGGATACTGAGGGAGGAAGAGTTCCCGGAAAGTTGGCCAGGGTGATCCTTGTGAAAAAGACGTGAAGAGATGGGAAGCGGGCGGGGGACTACAGTCCCATCGGCCTGCTTTATGGTTTGGGTATATTGATGGAGGGGATAATAAAGGTTAGGATTGAGGAGGAAGTTAGTAGGTGTGGGGATTTTTAGGAAAACCAACATGGGTTTGTAGAAAGGAAATCATGTATCTCATGGGTGGTGGACTCGGTGGAAAAGGCTAGGCAGGGTAGCTATAGGAGTAAAAAATTGGCCCTACTCGTGTTCTTCGACGTAGGGAACGCGTTCAACAGTGTTAGTAAACGGGCGGTTTTAAGCGCGTAGATAAAGTTGGAGTAGGGGAGGGGCTAATTAATCTAGTAGAAGACTACCCGACGGGGCGTGCGATAGTTGACACTAGAGGGAGAAGGTATGGGACGGAGATTGGAGTGCCCCAGGGATCTGTTCTAGGACCGACAATTTGGAAGTGTGTGTTTGAAGAAGTTTGTGGGATAGCATGTGAAGAGGGATGTGAGATAATGGTGTATGTGGACGATGTCTGTCTGGTATGTACGACAAAGGGAGAGGTGGAGATAGAAAGAAAGGAGGAGAAAATGTGTAGGAAGATAGAGCGGTGTGGACTGGAAGTGGCTGAGGATAAGACGGCGGGGCTACTGGTGAAGGGAAGGAAAATTCGGATGGGGGAAGCGGTGAAATATCTAGGGGTGTGGTTGGATAGCCAATTATCCTTCAAAATCCATATGTTGAAGGCTGCACAGAAGGCAAAAGTAAAGGCTGCATGGCTGGGAAGATTAATGGGTAATGTGAAAGGACCGGGAGAGTGGAAAAGGAGGGTAATTGGGAGGACGGTAGACCAGAGTATGCTGTATGGAGCGGAAGTGTGGGGTGAGAAAGCAGGAGTGAATGCGAGGATTAGACCACTCCAGCAGGTGCAGAGGGATACTCCTGAGGGTGGTGCAGGCGTACAGGACAGTGGGTGGACTGGCAACAGCGGTGCTGTCAAGGTCCTATCCATTGGACTTGATGGCTAGAGCCAGACCGAAACGCTGGAGAGGTGTGACCAGAGATGTAGTACAGGAATGGATTGATGAGGAAATGTAGAGAAGGTGGGATGAGGATGAAGCGCGCTAAAAGGTGCGATTGAGTGGACCGGAAATTCGAGGAGGTGAACTACTTCTTTACGCAGGTGCTCATAGGGCATGGGTTACCTCCACAAGATTGGAAAAAGAGAAACTGGGGTGTGCGAGAGATGTGAAGTGGAGGATGATGTTAGCTGTTAGTTTTGAAGAAGTCGAAAAAAAAACTGGGAGAGACGGTGTGTATTGGGAAAATATGGTGGAGATTATGTTGAGGGGCGAGGAGATAAGTCGCGTAGTAGAGAGCATGATTAGGGAAAGAGAAGGACTCGACATGGCATGTGAGAGGTAGGAGTGCGTTTTCAGTTGAATCCAAAGGATTATTCGAACTTGGATGTGGCTTGCTCGGCCGATTAGATAACCTGACCGGATCGTTACTTTATTTTCCCCGTTATTTTGTCAGTCCCCATAGATTTATAACTTAAATAGACCCCAGAGTAATAATTTAATGAAGGTTTAAACGTTATTAACCGCAACCGATATTTGAATCACCCGAGTGGTAATTTTGTAATTAGTTTAAGTAAAGATCCCTGGAATATTCCATGACCCCAATCTGAAGCTATTTGGAACTATTGACGATAAGCGTCAGGGGGACGCGGAGCAAACCACGTTAAAAATCTGGCAACCGAAAATTATTTTGAAGGATTTTATATCAAAGGTGTCCATAGTGGCGTGTTCGTGTGGCAGAAGCCACGTGTAGAGAGGTAGAAGGACAGAAAGCACTTTATAAGTTAATAACTATTCTTCAAGTCAGGGCCGCGCCGACCCCTCACAGCGCCTGTGTAAGAAACCTATGAAGCGCCTTTTTTTTCACGAATCTTAATGTTTCAACTCAATTTTAATTCTTATTAGTTACTATACCGGGTGTCCCAAGTTATCGTATAAAGGCAATATCTTGCTTATTTGTCAAGATAATTAGTAAATGAAAAAACTGCATTGAATTTCATTAACGTACCTTCCTACTGACAGCCCTGTGGTAGTTACCCCCCACTTTATATTTTTAAATGGCACCACATACTTGGTATTTTTTTCAATCAATAATAACAAAAGCATCAATATTTTTTCATGAAGCATGAATTTCAAATAAAATACCTCTGATGCAATTCAAAAAAACGAACAAAAAATTACAGCAAGTGTTCAAAATTATTTCCTGAAGAATCCTTGCAAGCTGCAAAACGTGTTAAAAGTGTTGTTGTGCAAGCCCCGTCTAAAAAATGATCTCTGGTGTAACGCTACGAGATGCTTTACGAACGCGTTCTTTAAGATCCTCTAAATCATAAAAGTACTTCAACCTAGTGTAACCTAGTTGTAACTTTTACGTTGTCAGCAGTGACTACTGTTTCAAAAGCCATCTGAAGTTTGGCCGCAGAAACTATAAATTTCAGCTGGAATTTTAAATATCAAATTGAGGGAGAATTTCATCTTTTTTAAAAATAAATTGACCAAAATAACAAAAATGCAGCTATTTATTAAAAAATAAAAATCGTGACTTATTTCGCCAAATTTTGCGTCAACAAAAGCTGCCAATTATTATTCTCTTATGTTCAGCTCTAATGCAAAATTACAATTCTAGGTTGGAGTATTTTGTGATTTAGATGCTTTTGAACAAAGGAATTGGTGAAGTATGTCGTAGCGTTACAGCAGTTATGATTCAGAAAGCTTTTAACACGTTTTGCAGCTTGTATGGATTTTGCAGGAAAAAATTTTCAAAACTTGCTGTGTTCGGTTTTAGAATTGCATCAGAGGTATTTTAGTTGAAATTGATACTTTATGAAATATTGATGCTTTTGTTATTATTAATTGAAAAAAATACCAAGTAAGTGAAATAAAAAATATGAAAACATTTTTGTGGTTTGATTCCCAAAAATAAGAGAAAAAACAAATGATATTATTTCCACCCTTCTAGCTTTTTGTTTGCGAAAGCCTCGCCGATGGATATTGTTGTTAAATTTGTTAATTCAAACGTTTTTTAAATCAGATGCTACAACACATTCATCAATAAAATGACTGGTTTCTGTCTCTAATGATTCTTTGGAAGTGGATGGTAGAGCCGTTAAACATTTAATTATTTTAGTAGTATTTTTATAATGTACTTCTTCTTGTTTTCTTTTCCTTATTAAATTTGGGCAACAACCAGATTATTACTTTTTTTTAAATCTTGATTACTATACCACTCATCGTGAAAACACGTTAAAACAATAAGTAACACACAAACTATTTATTCTTTTTAGTACCTTGCACACACTTTCGATTGAATAACTGTTCAATCAATTATTGTTTTGGATCTCCCGTTTCTTAAAGTCGGGTTGCGTTCATAAATTCATTCAAACAAACTCATGGCGGCTCTTTTGATTTTAACGCTGAGCTCGTAATTATTGTAAACTAAAGCCCAAAGCGTGAAATTAAACCACAAATGTGAATATTATATTGGGACACTTGTACAATAGTCAAGAAACATTGTTGTATTCTGTTTTTTTAGAATACAACAATGTTTTCTTGACTTTCTAGTCATGTGTACTCAGCTATAAAGATATTCAACTTGTACAATAAGCACAATATTATGTTTTGTTGTTTAGGAGGCATTTATTGCGTCTATTATATTTTGCCCCTTTTGCCTTGGCGCCTGTGTGCGACGCACACTTCGCACACATGGGCGGCGCGGCCCTGCTTCAAGTTTATAATACGGGATAAAAAAAATGCCAAATATATGTTTACATATAAATGTTTATTTCATGTATTAAATAATTTTATATTAGAATACTTAGATTACACAACATTCAAACTTCTGTACACACTTAATAAAAAAAAACGCTAAATTAGTACTAAAATTGGAAATATTTTTGCATTTTCTTTTTTCAAAATCCAAACGTAAATGCAGTTACATGAAAAACAAAATACAAAGTATCACACACGCTGAAGACCATCCTTTCAAATATATATACATATTTTTATGCTCTAGCGTTAAAAAAATTATTCAACATTGATACATATTTTTGTGTAAATTTTGAGATAATACTACGGGGGCTCATACAAAATTGAAAAGTTACGATACCATACAGTAACCACAAAATCATTTGCGTAAAAATATCGGAGATTTAAAAAAATAAAGAAAGCTATCAACAAACAAGTTTCTAGTTACTTATTGTTTATTAAGAAAAAAGGATCGTAATTTTTCCGAGACCCTGCAATAAGTTGAAATTGTTTTTAAATATATTCTGCCCTTTACAAAATTATATTAATGTGTTAGCACCATTTTTTTACGTAAAGTGATATCCAAATAAAAAAATTAAGCTGTTTAAATTCATTTTTTAATACATTTAAAACAATTACATGAAAGTAAACGAAAGACGAGACTCGACTACAATGGAAATTAAAGATGGTTCATTTTTTGGGTACTTTTTTTACAATCACACAACAAATTTTTATAATGTTGCCATTGTGTGGAATGACTTTCTATACGATAAAACATATTTTAACCCTGCACATTTCCATGCAAAACATCCCCTCCGTCACCTCAAAAATATCCAGTTAACTTTTAATAATATAATACCAGAAAAAGACAAACAAAATGTTCAAAAACCTTGTTCCCCACAAATTAATTTCAGCCAATGCCACCGAAGTTACTTCTTCAACCTACAGGGTGTTACAAAATTTCTCAAAATTCTAAATAAAAATTCATATTGATGCTAACTTATTAAAATTTGATGGATAGCTTCAATTTTTTTCTTCGGTGTTTGCTTTTTTTTGTATGCCAGTGTAAATGGATAGTACCATATAGAGATAAGTTGATAATATATAGGTACTACAAATTGTAAAAAGAAAATTCAATCAGTTCATGTGGGAAAAGCTGTTAAAATTCGAGTGTTCCTTTTTCCTGTCAAGGAAAGAGAGGAATTACAGCGTCTAGAAAGCTGCGAACTAATTTTTTTTTCGCATAAAAAACATTCAAATCGGAGTCAAGTGCGAATCATTTTATTTTTTCAAATTCCTTATTTTTAAAGACTTGGTGCAAATGACACAAAAACTATTTTTATTAAGAATTAAAATTTTATTTGCACCATAACAGTGTGAATATTATAATATGCGAACTTATTTTTTGCATTTGACACATTTTCAGTGGCGAATCGTTCATTTTTCCTAATCTCAAGAGTAGGTATCTTTTTTTGTTGCAGCTTCTCTCCCAAATTCTTCAAATACACCCATAAATTATTAAAATGATACAAGCAGCTTCAATTTTACATGACACTGTATCATAAGGCAAATGACACAAAATACAATGCAATTAGGAAGTAAAGTGTTGTTTGCACCATAATAATTATGAATATATTCCACGCTTTAATAATTTTTAGAAATTTAGTTCTTTATGTCAGGTTGGAGCGAGGAAAAAATCTGACCGAGCGAGAGGGGTCGCGACGCAAATGATCTGACCGTTACGTTGTTACGTTATGTGCCTCGACTCGGCCGGCGAGCTAGTCTCTCGGCGCAAAATGTTGATTGTCAGCATACATTGTATTATCAATTACAGTTTATAGAATACTCAATAGGTAATTTGTGCCAATCAATAATTAATACTACTGTATATTTTTGTTAAAATAAAGTTTAAATTTTCAATTTTTTTTAATCAAGTTTCTTTTCCAAGCACTGGATACCCTTCGAAAATGTTATTCGGGTTTGTTTTCAGTTGAAAACTTCATTTTTAGATACAATTTGAGTCTCGTCTCGTCGTTTTTTAAAATTTCAATTCGAATTTTTTCAAAAATAGGTGTTAACATTATACAGACAGAACGATCATTAAAATTATTGTTGGTTATGGAAAATTAGATTTTCGAAAAAAAAAAAGTATTTACAAAAAAAGAGAACGGGATAAAGCACGATTTTTTTATTTTTTCGAAATTCAAAAATATTTTTTTTGGTAAGCAAAAATTATATCATTTTCCCCAATTTTAATGTAAGTTATTGAGCGCGAACCTGAATAAATAAAATTATTGCCATATTTTTGTGAACTTTGATAATTTTCCAAAAAAAGCTCGACCCCGGATAGTTTATAATATTATTATAAATTTTAAATTTTTCGAAATCCCTGCAAGTTAGAGTACCTACTTTATACAGGATAAAAATTGTCTTCCATTTTGGGCCCTTCTCTGACCCTCCTTAGAATAATATTTCTACTGTTGAGTTTTACAAAATAATACACTTTTTGCGCTTAACCGGTTCTGGTGGTTCTAAAGCAGCAAGGATAGCTTCATCGAACACGTTTTTCAGTCCTTTTTGAGTTAAGGCGGAACATTCTACGTATTTTACAGCTTTCAGTTCTTTGGCCAACTTTTCACCTAAAACAAAAAACAAATTAGTTTCCTGTAAATAATTGTCATTTTACAGGGTTCGTACTTTCCAGTTAAAAAAAAATTCCCTGACTTCTCCAGCCGATTCCGAACCCTGTATTAGTGAAGCGTGTTATTAATATACTCTGTCCACTCAAGTTCGCACCATATGTAAAACTTTTTTATTACCAATTTTAGGTTTCTCAAAAAATATGAACTTTACTCAAGAGTAAAGTACCTTTAAATTTGACAATATCGAAAAATGTTATAAATAAAAGTTGATCAGAATTGAAAACTACGTTCAAATATACGACTTTATCTATTTATATGAAAAAAATATATTATTTTTATAATGTATTTCTAGATACAATAGCAATGCAAATTTTACTGTAGTTACTTGTAATATATCTCTGACAAACTATGGAATGTTTGATCACAGAATACACCAGCCAAACAAGAAGCGAAAGCCGGCGTAAATCCTTTGATCTTTTGGGGGCAAAATTTCGTAACCTTCAAACTGACGTTGACAGATAACGGATCAAGTTACACTGACAAAATTATTAAGAAAATGTGAATTAAATGTTAACTACACTCAAAAAAGTGAAACCAAAGAATCTCAAATAATAATTGTTTATTTTTATGACCTGTTTCGACAAAGTTTTAATTGTTAAACTCAATTTATGAATTGTTACAAGTTAATTTAACAGCTCAACAAATATTGTGAAAAATATATAAATATAAGTTTTAGCTTCTGTTTTTGGAGTACCATCCATTATTAAAAATAATGAGCTATTGTTGAACCAAATGATTCTTATTTTCTATATTGTTATCGAAATTATATGTGTAAGTATGTTTTTATGTAGGATAGGGTGAGTCTAAAAACAATACAATAATAATAGATTATACAGGGTGCGCCAATTATTTCCACTCGATCTCTAGCACCGAAACTAAAAGAAGTATCAACAAGATTTCTTGTAGGTTTATACGGTGTCACTCGGACTACAATTGTAAAATATTTTGATGTATACAGGGTG
>CAJUYI010000064.1:33165-81287 GCA_910591695.1 Galerucella pusilla
CCCCTGGTCGCTCAAACATAACCTGGCATAAAGAACTAAAGTTCCAACAAGCACATTTTTTCAATGTAAATGGATGCAATTGCATATTTGAACTTAGTTTTCAGTTCTGAATTCTAATCAACTTTTTTTAATACTATTTTTCGAAATTGTCAAATTTAAAGGTACTTTACTCCTGAGTAAAGTTTGTGGTTTTTGAGAAAACTCGTATAATACTGAAAAAAATTGATATCTGATAATTGTATTCTAGATTTTAGAACATGCAGAACTTCTTATGAGGAATAAGTTTTTTTCCTAAAATTGATAATAAAAACGTTTCCCAGGGCTAAGTTCGAGAACATCGCACTAGTATGAAATTCACTTATTTTTGTGTCCGAGAACTCTCAAGCGTCTTCTTATTGTGTACTCCCCTACAGTCCGAGAACTCCTTAGAGCGACAATCGAGCGTCGCTCAAATTACACCAGTCTCGACTCGGTTAAAAATCGCACCTGTCAGTTTGGTTTGAATATTTTGTGGTTAGAATTTAGATTGGTATGTACAAATGAATGCTTATTAAATTTTTAATTTAAAAATAAATTAATTTCCTTCTATTCAAATTTAAAATATTATTAAGCTTATTTGTGGTAGATTGCGTGCCTAAAGGGTTTTTAAAATGTTTCTGTTTCTTGGCGCCAGATTCATTAATGTTAGACCTAGACTAGTTATAATCCTTTAAAGTATAACTGGAATTAACTCTTTCAAAGTAATATTTACACCTTGGATGTGTTCTTTTCCGCGGTTGCAACTTTGACTCAATTTCGAATATTAAAGAGATTTCCATATCATTATCCGACTCGCTGTCGGAATGTACCTATCCCTTCAAGCAACTGTTTTCCCAATGTAAGCGCAATCAATGCGACACGTTTTTTATTCATATTATCTACTCTACATTTAAAATAGAAAAACTTAAAAGTTGAACAATAATATTTAAAAAAGTATGGTTATAGTTAACAACCACAAGAAGGTAAATCCGTTCGAGAACTTATTCGATGGAGCGTCGCACTACGATCGCCCTTTACCCCCACCAATCAAGTGCAAAATTTCAACCAGTGTGACGTTCTCGAACTCACCCCAGATGGTGCGAACTTAAGTGGACACAGTGTGTACATCAAAGATAATAGTTAAATACTTTCATAACCCCTACAAATTTGAAAAAGACTCTGCAAAGAGCAGACCGTTCACTGAGAAGCAACAACTACTTCCCTGGATATATGCCACGAAGGACATTGAATTACACTTCCAAGTTGGTATATCTGCTTTGCGTATAAAAATTTGTGTAGAAAAGCGTGTTGTACATAGTGGTTGCAAAAAATACATTCAAAATATACGAGGGGCGTTTTAAAATTAACTTTACCTTGTTCGATTGATATGGGTTTCTGTTTATTTTTCGCCAGTTTTTCTATTGTTGCTCCATCGTCTCGAAGATCCACTTGTGTGCCGACTAATAAAAATGGTGTTTTTTGACAATGATGCGTTATTTCTGGCACCCACTAAAAAGAAAAAAAAATCAAAATTGTTGATAATATATCTTTATAAATGCTATTTAAATATAAAAATATCATCCAATTCAACAATATTTGAAATTAAAAGGCCAAAATACAATAATATTTTAAGCAGCAGTCAAATTAGGTGAGTTCCAGCAATAAAGATAATATGGATAGAGTAAATATGCCGTATCTAAGTAATAAATAGAGTCACTACAGCAAAATACCATCAATTGGACTACAAACTACTTCAACATCCAGTATATTCTCCAGATTTAACATTCTGTGACTATTTGCTGTTTCTAAACCTGGATTGAACCCTGCACACACTCCCATACTAGCTTAGAATTGACCTCTACGGAGTTGAGTGCCTTTAGCGCTGCTTGGCTGTCTGTGAAGATGACAATTGAACGATATGTTCTCTTTTGCATTTTAATTTCTTCCACACAGTGGTGGGAACATTGTGACATTCCTTGACAGACTTACTGGGAAGGCTAACCCTTGCTTTTACCATACTATACCAGCTCCTACGCCGTCTAACGTCTCGTAACACCCAGTATATTCCCCAGATTTAACATTCTGTGACTATTTACTGTTTCTAAACCTGGATTGAATATTTCGTTTAAATTCACGAGTTGTCTGCTTACAAAGTCTGTCAAACTTAAACTACGAGCCCAGTACAATATCAGTTGGATCACTTTTAAATGGTTTTTGAATGAATTTCGTCAAATATTTTTGTATACAAAACCCATATTATCCTCTTCCATACACCATTCACATATCTCCCGAAATATAAGTATAGTCGGGCCGCTCTTAGTTGTTGCATTGTCTAATACAAATTAGACAATGGTTGTTGTGTTCGTCGGAAATTTCAGCAGTACTCAGCTTTTAGCTTGTAACAGAAAACACCCAAAAATGTTTTAATGAGGATAAAGTCAGGCGAGTCACAACCAGATTTATTAGATACTTCAACTCTACATATGAAAATTACTCCAAAACTCTAAAAATCTATTATCGAGGTATAAAATATACAGTAGATATGACTGCAACTTGTAGTCTTTGTAACTTGCATGAGACCGAGACATTAATGCACTTATTTATAGAATGTCCAATAAACAATGAACTTAGAGGAGATAGCATATGTTCAGAATTGAAGACATTTGGCGAATTAATATATATTTTTAACATCACTGATTTCTTTAAATTAACTAAAGTTGTGAATTATCTTCTCAATATTTTGGAGCTGATGGCCTTTGTACTAGAAGAATGAGATATTTACTGTGTTTGAACTTTTTTTTTGTGTTAATTAAGTATATTTTAATTAGTTTTTTCCTACCGCTTTAACAAAGGCACTTCCTGCGGCCGGCGCCAAGAGCTCCGCTTTGAATAAAGGCAAGGAACCGGCTGCCCCTGCAGGTAAGCGCCCTCACTTGAGCACCTCCACGGAGGGGACTCCAAGAAGGCTGAAGAAGCCGCGCAGCGACAGAAATGTCGCCGCGCCTTCCAAAACCTTTTCGGATGCCGCCTTGAGACACCTCAAGGTTGCTATTATAGATGAGACTAACCCGTACGGTAAGGTTACCGCAGAACGGGAAAGAATCATCAAAAATAAACTGCTAGAGGAACTGGACAAGACTATCTTTTCCGCCTCCAGCAGCAACAGCAAAGCGCCCACGTTTAAGTCGTGGACATACTCCGGTGAAATCATCAGAGTGGTCTGCGATGACGACGGGACGCTAGAGTGGCTGAAAAAGCCACAAAAAACCTCAAGCCGTGGGAGGAGGCATCGCTGGCGATCGTTAGTGTGGATAGGCTCCCTAAGCTGACCAAGGCCTCGCTCTGGATCCCGGAGGACGTCCACAAGACGACATCCGGTGAAAAAGAGAGGGTTCTTGGTCGGCTTAGGGCGCAGAACCCTGATCTGACGGTGGCAAGGTGGTGCACTTTCCACCATGAGGTAAAGGTGAACCCGGAAGGACACCTCTTCGTCTTCGGAATTGGAGACGAGGATATGGCTGTCCTCAAGAAGAAGTCGATGAGGATGAGCTATGCGTTCACCTCATTGACTATTAGGGTAACAAGGAAGGAAGCAGGGGGCACCTCTGAAGACCCGAGGTCCTTGGTAGTCGAGCCACATAAAGTGGACATTGACCCCAAGGCCACCACGGGTCCCGAAAAGGACGTCGAAACAGTCGATGACCTGACGGAGGAGGCACCCGAAGACAACGAGGTCGTCTCTCCCCTAGCGGAGGAGCAGATGGACCTCTAAAGAGAATCCAACTCCATGCAACCTACTCATGGGCAAGGACGTTGGAAAAAAGGTGAATGTTATACAATGCAACCTCCAACACAAAAAGGCGGCAACGGCAACACTATGTCGCCGCCTTGATGTATTGGAGGATGCAATAGCTTTGATCCAGGAGCCCTGGATAATAAAGACCAAAATTACTGGTTTCAGTAGCCTAACGGGTCAAATTTTCAGCCTACCAAGCAATCAGCAACCTAGGACAGCTATTTACGTCCCAAAGAAATACAGAGTCTCTCCGATGGCACAATTCTGCACCTCAGACCTTACTGCGGTTAAAGTGGAATGTCCAGATGGAAAAGGCAAATATACGGCGTTGGTACTCGCATCGGGGTACTTACCTTCAGATGCAGCCACCCTACCACCGACTAAAGAGATGGAGGTACTAGTGGATCACTGCCTCAACCACAGAGTGGAGCTGATATTGTTTATCTAGTGCGAGATCACCACTTGAGCTGGGGCAGCAAGGATATCAACGCCCGAGGTAAGTCTCTTTATGAATATATAATTAGGAAAGATCTAACAATCTTAAACAGAGGCACGGAGCCGACATTTATTAACGCCCGTAGCCAAACATTAATAGATATTACGCTGGCGACAGCCAAAATATCAAACAAAATTCAGGACTGGCAGGTGTCGGATCATATTTCTATGTCAGACCACCGCTGGCTGACCTATACGGTAAGCCAGGATCTCAGGACCACTGTAAAATCCCGTGACCCGAAGAGGACGGATGTAGGTCTCTACAATCGACTCTTAGAAGGTGCTCTGCGGGAAACAGAGGTCCTGACTCCCAGCAATAATGAGGAACTGGAAAGGTACACAGTATCTATCCAAAACAAAATAGACATTGCCTATAAGGAATCCTGTCCCATGAGGATGGTTCAGACAGGTGGCACGACCAATACCTGGTGGTGCCCTGAACTGGAACACCTCAGAAAGACAGCGAGAACGACCTTTAACAAGGCAAAACGAACAAAACTCGAAGAGGACTGGGGAATGTATAAAGCCAACCTCAAAGAGTTAAAAAAAGTCTGCAGACAAAAGCAAAGAGAAGCCTGGAGAGCCTATTGTGAGGCAGTCGAAGACTTCCCACAAATTTCTAGGCTACAGAAGGCACTCTCAAACGACCACCATAAGAGTATCGGCATCCTGACAAGGGAAAATGGCGACAAGGCCGCCAACCTTCAAGAGAGCGCTGAGATTCTTATGGAAACTCACTTCCCAGGTTCTGTCTTTCCTGGAACGTCAAACTGGACGGAAGTACCAACAACACCCTCACAATACGACTGGCAATCTGCTAGTGCAGTAATTGATGAGGACAAGATAAGGTGGGCCATATCGGGCTTCTCCCCCTTCAAGTCACCAGGACCTGACGGAATAAGACCAGCCCTACTTCAATGGGGAATGGATATTCTTATGCCGCACCTGGTTGGAATTTTCAGAGCCTCTTTAGCTCTGAGGTATATTCCCAGTAAGTGGAGAGAAGTACGAGTGGTATTTATACCCAAACCAGGTAGGATGGACTACACCTTACCAAAAGCATTCCGACCAATTAGTCTCACATCGTTCTTTTTAAAAACAATGGAGAGGTTATGCGAGCGGTATATAAGAGATGAAGTGCTAGTTCACAACCCACTTCATCCAAATCAGCATGCATATACTCCGGGAAGGTCCACTGATTCGGCCCTTCACCAAGTGGTTGGCAGAATCGAAAGATCATTGGACAACAAAGAATCCACCCTGGGTATATTCATAGATATTGAGGGAGCGTTTGATAAAACAACCTTTCCAACAATTACCCAACAACTCAACTCCAGGAATGTACCTATGGTAGTAGGAGAATGGATACTCAAGATGCTCTCTAGTAGAGCAATAAGTATCAATGTAGAAGACATCACAGTACGAGGACTGGTCATGAGGGGATGTCCACAAGGAGGAGTCTTATCACCCCTTCTGTGGAACATAGTCCTAGACACCCTGATTAATCACCTCAACAACAATGGATTCTACACAATTGCATACGCAGATGACATAGTTATCTTGCAGACTGGCAAATTTGTGAACACACTGTGCGACAGAGCGCAGGATGGGCTTAAATTAATTGAAAAATGGTGTAAGGAACACTCACTGTCGATCAATCCCAGAAAGACTGAGATGGTCCTTTTCACCAGGAAAAGAAGTTTATCGGGTTTGAAACCTCCCGAAATCTTCAAAAGCAAACTAAACTTTTCGGAAGAGGTGAAATACCTTGGTATTACCCTCGACAGGAAACTAACATGGAACTCTCATCTACACAATAGAGCAAAAAGAGCATATGTGGCTTATGAGCAGTGTCGGAGGACAGTGGGACGCACATGGGGTCTGTCACCCCGTGTGGTCACCTGGATCTACACTGCAATAATAAGACCCATGTTAACGTATGGAGCAATTGCATGGGGACCGAAAGTTCTACAAGCAACGGCCATCCAAAAATTATATCAAATACAGCGAATGGCTTGTCTGAACATCACAGGAGCCATGAGAACAACACCAACCGCAGCAATGGAACTAATTACTGGTCTGACCCCTCTGGACCTGCACGTCAAGGAGGTTGCGTTAATGGCCATGGTACGATTGCGCACGGCTGGTGTAAACCCCGAAGTAGGAGTGGGCCAATTGAGGTTGAGCCTATGGCAGGAAGCGCTCACTGCGCTACCTCTGCTGCAGACAGCCAACGATGCAATTGAACCCAGGTTTCTGTTTAACAAACCCTACAAAATTCAAACAAAACAGAACACAGAACCAGACGCTGCAAATGCAATACGCATTTATACAGATGGTTCAAAAATGAAAGAAGGCTCAGGATGTGGAGTTTACTCGAGAGCACTGAGCCTCAAGATTAAGTGGGGAATGGGAAACAATACCAGCGTGGTTCAAACAGAACTGGCTGGTATCTCAATTGCCACAAAAGAACTAACCAGAAGAGGAATTTCTGGAAAAAACATAACAATCTGCACTGATAGTAGACAAGCCCTATTAGCCTTGAACAGACAACGTGTTATATCGAGGCTAGTACTAGAGTGCCACCAAGATTTAGCTGACGCCTCGGCAGATAACAATATTATCCTGAGGTGGGTTAAAGGGCACGACAGGAGTAAAGGAAATCGCATTGCTGATTCTTTAGCCAGGGAAGCCGCTGGACTGAAAATTTTAGGACCCAGTGACACCTACGGCCTAACGACTTCGACAATTGCAGAACTAGCCAAACGTTACACCCATGCTCAATCCCTTAAGAGATGGGATGGAATCAAAGGATGCAGTCTTGCCAGGATCACCCTGGGCGACCCTGGAAAGCTGGCGCCGAAGAAATATTTGGCGATGACCAGGAAAAACCTACGTTTAACAGTAGGATTTCTGACTGGTTACTGTCAACTAAGGAAACACCTCCATACTATGGGGTTAGTGGACACACCTCTATGCAGGATGTGTGAACAGGAAGATGAAACTGTCAGGCATGTCTTATGCGAGTGTCCGGAGTTATCGTCAATAAGAGAGTGTGTGTTCGGTGAGTCTTGGCCTACACCTGCCGATATAAAGGAGATGTCTCCTAGTGACCTGACCACCTTCCTGAGAAGGACAGGATGGACAATGACCTAGGAGGACAACTCCTCGGGAGGATGTACAATGGGTCATATGTGGCCTAAGTGCTGTGAGCCTACACACTCACCCTCCCCACTCTACAGATACAGAATCATCTTGGTCGATATAGAGAGCACTCATTGAGCACTTAATTGCACTGCGCAAGTGCAAGAGTTAGTACTCAACTCTATACACTGCTAGGATTGTTAGGCTAGCATTGAACACATGATCTCGCACTAGATAAACAATAAAAAATAATTTTTTAGTATTTATTATTGCTGATATCGACAGCACTTATTGAGCACTTAATGGTATGCATTTGGAATTTTTGCTTTATAATGCTTATTTTCGATTTTGACGGATTACACTGCTAGCTTTATGTAAAGCTAGCAATGTTTGTATTTTTTGTATATTCCGTAGAGCACTTAATTTATGAATACGGCACTTAATTTACACTAAATAAGCACTAAATTTATAGCGAAATTGCGACTGATTCTGCTCACTTGATCATGCTAGCTTTACATACGTATTGAGAAGTAAAGTGTTGTTTGCACCATAATAATCGTGAAAACTCCAATATTTGATGGATAAACTACTTGCAACAATTTGAAGCAGCATCCAGAGCAAAGACATGGTCAGAAAATAAATCTGGACTTTGTTTTCAGAGTAGAAGCATTGGATGTGGAAGACTTTGACAAATTATAGAACCACAACCAGAAAATGAACAAGACCCTCTAGTACAAAGTCATACTAATACCAATTGCATACCTATTGAAGCAGCTTTACCAGCATTCGGTGCATTCAGTTAAGTAAGAATTGCCCAAAATGAACATGATGAAAATCTTCACAGAAAAAAAAACTAGAGATGCTGGAATTGAGGAGAAACCCTGTTCAAAGGGTCAGGAAAACTAGAATAGGTCAGATCAAAGGGGGACACTTCTCCACAAAGGAGTACTTGAACAAAATAGGGCTGTATAACGGAGACCTTACATGCAGCAGATGCAAAAAGGACAGCTCTGCACATATTATGCAACTGTGAGACGCTGGACCACAGGAGGCAGAAACTGTGTGGAAGACCCCAAATGACCCCACAAGACTTCTACAACCAACCAGCAAAGAACCTATATGAGCTAATAGAGGAAACGGATTGGATGAATAGGCTGTAGTCAGAACACTAGAAGGATCCACAATAAGCACAGGAGGCTGAGGTGGTGCCGCCGAAGGGACGGCTCCTTTTAAAAAAAAGGGGGGTCACTTGAACCCAATAATGTTTCCACCCTTATATCGATACATTAGTTGAATATACAGTTATGGATAGTGACATGGAACAAACCGTTGCCTGTGCATATAAATATTCAGTGTAGAAATACATATTATGTTGAGAGAATTGTCAGTTTTATTATATGGATTGAAATAGTGACAATAAATTAGAATCAATAGTTTGTAACCAAAGTCAAAATATACATAAAAGTGACAAACCTACAATCCATAAAATAATTTTACGATATGTATTTTTGTTAATTGCCTAATTCCTTTAATCACTATTGTTACTCAGTTGAGATAAATAATGAAATAAATTTCCAACTAAACACCCACTCCTAGAATATGGTATCATGTATCTTTTTTCCATCCATTTTTTTGTTGAAACTAATTATAATCTATGTACATGTTGATCATTTCAAATGGTGCCGACATTGCAAAAATAAACATGCAACCAATAATAAAAATTGGAATTTTCTTTGTTTTCCTCTCATAACCCTGGTGGTGGAAAATACATATTGTATATGTACTATAAACAAGTCAGGGAGACAGCAGGTGACACAAACGTTTTTGAATGTTAATGTATTTGTCATTTTTAGAATTTAAATAAATCTTTCCATATAAATTGTTTATTAACCAAGCATTTTGACAAAGTACTGATAATATCTTCATACGAAGATATTTACTACAACCCTGGAAATAACACACACTTCAAACATATTTTGATACCATCACATTGGTTCCTAAAAAGGCAAACTTCACAAAATTACAAGGTTTGTTACCATTTAAAATGATCGGTCTGACAAAAAAAATATTGTTCATATATTTATTAATTGTTTTCATAATATAATAATAGATTGTTAAAACAATTACAAGGATAATCTAATATAGTTTTCAATGAAAATTAATTGATATTTAATTATCATTTATCAAAGTCTAGAATGTATTGTTTATACAATATGTCCCCCTAAGTTGGAATCATACGGAAAACTTTTTTATTATTAATCTTAGGCAAAAAAGTTATTCTTCATAAAAAGTTCTGCATTATCTAAAACCTAGAATACAGTCATCAAATATCTAATTTTTCAGTCGTATACGAGGTTTGTCAAAAAATATTAGTTTCACTCAAGAGTAAAGTACCTTTAAATTTGACAATATCAAAAAATGTTACTAAAAAAAGTTGGATATGTCGAAGCATTAGTATGAGTGAAAATTAAATTTGTATGTTTCTAACATTAATATGATGTTAATTTTATAACTTAGTGTTTGAATGTATTTTATTATTTACAAAATAAATGAATATGCACTTATTCCGCGTTTTAAATGCAAAATTATTAAAAAGCATGGAAAACCTGAAAGATTATCATGTATTTCGCAATCACATGAGATAATAAAGGTTCATTCAAAATAGAATCAGTAACAAATAAAATAGTCTGTAGTCAATTTGAATAATTGTAATTACATATTTTATCGTTATTTTTAATTCTGATCAACTTTTTTGTAACATTTTTTGATATTGTCAAATTTGAAGGTACTTTAAGACTAAAAAATTTGATATTTGATGACTGTATGATGTTTTAGATGATGCAGAACTTTTTATGAAGAATAACTTTTCTTCCTAAAATTATTAATAAAGTCCAAATATGATTCCAACTTAGGGGGACATATTGTATATTGGTAATTTTCTCAATTGTTTAAGAATCATAAAATAACCCCATAAAGCAGCTGCTGAAACTCAAATCAACAAAGAATCGAAGAATAGCATAGTAAAGTATAAGTGGATATTAAGTAAAAAACGCGCGATTTTTCGAGCACGACGGTGAAGCCAGAGTGCTCGAAATAGAGCAAGTGTTTTAAAGACCAGTTATCCACGAATACTTTACGCTATTTTTTTATTGGTGCACTTTGAAATTATAAATACTGGTCTATAACTACTACTAAAACAACAAGAAATGGAAATCATAGATGGAAATAAGAACTAAATGTCGAATGGTTGAATTAGTGATGTATATGATGTATACCTTCCGTTGTCATGGAAATGAGAAAAACATAAACTAATTTAATGGAAGTTCAACCTTATTGAGTTCTGTGAATGTCAATAGTATTAATTTAAATACCATTTCCTAAGATTTGAAAAATCGAAATATTAATATTTCAAACAATACCAACGGCACTTTCCGCGAGGGTGCTGCCACACAGGGAGTCCCGTCAGTACTGTAACGCCGTTAGTGGTAGTTGCAGATTCTTCCACATCTATCAGCACTGACATCCTAACGTGTTATCTATGATCCTAACCCTAACCTGACAACTACAGACCAACGTTTTATGACGTGTATCGTGAGTTTGTAGAGTTTTCGTTTTTAAAAACTATTTTGCTTATTTCTGTGTGTGTTTAGTATTCGTATTTGGTTTTTATTGTTTATAGTGTTTTATTTTAAGAGACTATGTCGAGAATATGTATTGTGAAAGACTGTAATGTGAGGTGCACCCGGTAAGCTCTATCTTTATAAAAAACATGTTTCATTAAATGAAAAGTGACAAGTAGTTATTCTTTCATACAGCTTTGAACTTCCCGGCATTTTTGTTGAATTCCTAACATTTATTTTCCTTCATGTTTGTCATTGAAATATGTAAAAAAAAACGTTCCATTTATTGTAGGTATACTTTTTTAGTCAATAAAATATATAAACTTGATGATCATTGCTTTATTCCTCTTACTTCAGGCATTATATGGTCAATTTTTTGACACTTCATTTAATTTTACTTGACCATTTGATTATTATTGTAATATCAATCTAATGTTGGGTAATTTTAAATGAAGTGTCATTAAATGGACCATGAATGTCATTTTGCAATAAAAGTAAAATTACAGTAATTTTGAATATGCCGCTAAAAACTGTAAACATTACTGTCGACCGGTAATCAACCCTTACCGTTCTTAATACTTAATATACTATAAAGACACATTTATAGCACAATTATATTCTAGACATGCTCCAGCCATTTAATCAATAAGTTGCAGCTGTCTAGCTTCTGTATCTGTAGAGTAGGGAGGGTGAGTGTAGGCTCACTGCACTTAGGCCAAGACTCACCGAGCACACACTCTCTTATTGACGATAACTCCGGACAATCGCATAAAACATGCCTGACAGTTTCATCTTCCTGTTCACACATCCTGCATAAAGGTGTGTCCACTAGCCCCATAGTATGGAGGTGTTTCCTTCGTTGACAGCGGCCAGTCAGAAAAAACGTAGGTTTTTCCTGGTCATCGCCAAATATTTCTTCGGCGCCAGCTTCCTAGGGTCGCCCAGGGTGATCCTGGCAAGACTGCATCCTTTGATTCCATCCCATCTCTTAAGGGATTGAGCATGGGTGTAATGTTTGGCTAGTTCCGCAATTGTCGAAGTCGTTAGGCCGTAGGTGTCACTGGGTCCTAAAATTATTAGTCCAGCCGCTTCCCTGGCTGAAGAATCGGCAAAGCGATTACCTTTACTTATGTCGTGCCCTTAAACTCACCTCAGGATAATATTGTTATCTGCCGAGGCGTTAGCTATGTCGCTGCTATCTAGCTTAATTAACTATTCACCCAACAGCCTAACCTCTTTACTAAAAGCGCTGTTCAACCATGATATTCAGACATTTGATCAAATAGTTGGGCAAATGAATTAGATCATGACATTTCATTACTTGCCCAGTCTGTTCATAGTGGTTCATAATTAAATGGAAGCGGTAGTGACAATAATAATGTGAATCTAGCTGCGACTCACTCAAGCAGATCATTGATTAATTTATCGCAAGGAAAATCATTGAAGAAGCTATATAGAATGCAAAGGGTGAATAGAATGGTAATTTTTCCTTCCCCATCTTTAAAAATTAACCAAAATGAGGTTATGATTTTGAAGAAATTGACAGTTTATACTTTTATAAATGTGGCAACGTCCACATTTAGACACTCCTCTATTTTATTTCTGTATGTCATCCTATCACATGAGCCTGCTAGTTTCATACCTTAATTTAAAATTAATAAGATTAAAACTAGATAAAAAAATTAAATTAAGTACCTTTTCTTTTACGTTTTCAAAAGATGACGGACTGACAACTGAAAAACATACTAAGAAGACATCAGTTTGTGGATAGCTCAATGGGCGAAGTCGATCGTAATCTTCCTGTCCTGAAAATAAAATATAAGAGTTGAAAGAGATATATTTATTTTTTGTTATAAAAAATATACAGTATGCGAAAAGTCTATTGAGTCCATTCCATTTACACAAGAACGACAAGGAAAATATGAGAAAAACTGCTTGAAAGAGAGAGAAGAATAATTGTGGGCGTATCTAGTTCATCCGAGGATGGAAGAATGACGAGAGCTGAATGGATGAACCTCGGATGAACTAGATACGCCCACAATTATTCTACTCTCTCTTTCAAGCAGTTTTTCTCATATTTTCCTTGTTGTACTTGTGTAAATGGAATGGACTCGAAAGAGTTTTCGCATTCTGTAGATTCCAAAAAATTATAAAATCATTTGACTGAAAAAAATTGTCTGGCAAATTAAGGTTTTGCAGCTCACATTTAATAACAAATTAATTGTTTCAACTCTTACTACTTGGATTCTTTCCATAGTTATTAAATAAAGGAAATAAACAATTAAATTTACTTAATAGTTTGTTAATTATCATATTACAAGATAAAAAGAAAAATCCCAAAAAGCTCTTCAAACCCAAGTATAGAACACACAGATTATAAAATAAATGTATCATTAAATCTTTAGATTTAACAAAATTACAATTACTCTCTTGATAATTTAATCAGTAGAAAGCCTCATTTTTACAAATATAGCTTCTGCTTATATTTATTAAAATGAAAAATGGTATTATCACTTCATAAAATTTCATACAAAGATTCATAAAACATACTTCAACTATTCAAGTCAGAGGGAAAAACAAATTTTGGGGCATAAATAGGTAGATTCTTTGGTGAAATTTTCAAAGATTCACTTTTTCATGTAACCCTATCATTAAAAACTACTATACTGAACATTTTTATCTGGTTCAAATATCAGATAAGATAAATTATATGCTTTGTCTTAGGTAAAATTGTTTTAAATGTTATAAATTCAACAAAAGTGAATAGTAAACTAATTAGGTAAATCAAATTATACCAAGGTACCAATGTACGACTGACGTTGCGAAAAATAGGTAGTACTCATTATTTGTGAAAAGATTGCAGTTTATTCAAAATTTCCAGTGTAAAATCCAAGATTTTCCATATTTTCCTGTATTTAAATTGTTTTATTGAAAACATCAAATGAAATAGTTGCCATTGAAATGTTGAAAAAAAGACTTAGTAATTTCCTAATGACCCACAAATTTTTCAACAGATAATCTTAAAAGTAGTTAGGTTACCGATTTTTTGCTAAATCAGTCAAATACCTATGTCTGTATGGTTCACCAGACCCAAATTAAATTATTTTACGTACCTAGCAGATATTATTAATTTATTATTCAGCTATAACAATTAATGTTAGACCTACAACAATTCAAAATATATTCCCAGAGGTTAAGCATATAGGTATGACCTACTTAATTTGAATATATTATTGTAATAACTGACCTAAACTTTTCAATCATTTGACATATTTGTAAGTAAAATACAACTTACCCGCAGTATCAAATAAACCTAATGTATAAGGTTCTCCTCCTATCATAACAGTGACAGCATAATTATCAAAAACTGTTGGGACATATTCAGAAGGAAACTTATTTGTAGTATAACTGAAATATAATAAATTAAATGCATTTCTTTAAAATTTGTACATACATGTAACAAAAAATGTAGTCCCTACTATATAAATAACAAGTTCTAAGTAAAGCAGTATATTAATTAATTATCTAATTGAAAAAAGTTATCAAAAGTGACTGATAAGTGGATAAATATTATGTTACACCAATTTTATTTATATTGTTGTTGCATTTAATAAAAAAATTGATGGTTTTACATCATACAGTTCTGAAAATGAGAAATTTGTGACAGCTTCAATGATATAAAGTTAACTACTTGTTTGTATGTAATTGAATTTGGATAATAACAATTAAAATGGCTTACCTAATTAATAAACAAGTTTTACCAACAGCTCCATCGCCAACCACTACACATTTAATCGTCTGCATTTTAAATACTGAAAAAAATGTTTATATTAACTTCAACAAATTCAAGTACCAGAAAAATGTTAGATTGATCCATTCAACTCTCAAAACGCTTTAAAATTAATCAGATTATATAAAGGAAAATAGTCCGGAAATGTGTCAAGACATGGTTAGGATTTGACGAAATATTTTCAAGAATTCTGCCATTTTTGTGCATTTTCAGCGTCATTTCACGTGAATATTACAGTTCCGGAAACATTTCTTTACTTTTATAATCTGATATTCAACAAATCATTCTAATTATAACTTTCTTACTTACCTTAATTATTGAAATATTGTAAAAAGCAACCTAAAAATTATTAAAAACTATAATAAAACTGCACTTTTGGGTTGGGTTCACGTAAACGAATTCCTAGCAGTTTTACAACCCGACGAGTTTTAGCGACATCTATTCTTGACAATGTAAACTATCTTGGACAACCACAGATATTACTATTTGTCCATCAAAAATCTCATTTCAAAATTCATTATAATACCTAATTTTTATTAAAGGATGCCAATTCCAATTATCACTCATTATCGACTTAACGGAACGTGTTCTACTAATAAGACTGCTCCTTTTATTTTAAAAATATATTGATTTGACATTTGCCACATGACACACTAGCTGACATTAGTAAAACGTCAATATTTTGAAGTATTTTATGTCAATGTCATACGAATGAAATAAGGTTATGTTTATAAAATAAAATAAGTTAAAAAAACAGCTTATTTACTAACAGGAAGTTTTTATAATTTTAAATAATATATCATTGGGATTCAATATGAAGAAGTTTCCATCCAAGAACGCTTTTATTGACAAACTACATAGAGGATTTGTGTATTCATGCCTTGCACTAACTTTGTATTCTGGTACATATATTGCCGTACACTATTACAATTATTTCACTCAAGTTAGACCTGAAAAAGACCAAAAAAGTATCTTAGAAAACCAGCAACTATTAGCAGAAGGAGCCTCTCCAGATTCGGCACCTTTGGTAGCTTAGTATTTCGTTGTTATTAAGAGTACATATTAATAGATTGTGTTATTAGCTCTTGTGTTTTATTATCACATTATTTTTTATAATTAGATTCAGATTTCAAATATTTAAATTGAGGAAACATCCATAATAGCACACCCATTTAATAATAATTGAATCAAAAGCCACAAAATGTAAGGTGGGGTAATTACAAGGCTAGCTCAATATATTTGGTTTAATATTAAAGAATTAAATATTATACTTTCTTGAGTTATAATTCAACTAACGTGAATAATATGGTTCATTAATTCCAATGAACAAAGTAATTTTGTATTTTTTATTATTTTCATTCATTTGTATTCTAATTTTAATAACTAGTCAAACTTTATTACTACATCCTTGTATATTCAAGATGGCGATTGACTTGAAAGGTGAATTATGCTGTTGATTTAAATTGTTTCTTTATATTTGGATGTAAAACGATGAGTTCTAGAAGGTAAATTTATTTAAATTCTCTAATTAATGTTTTATTTCAAAAGTAATTATAATGTTACTAGATATGAACTCTAAAAATACAAATTGCATGAAAACACAAACATGTAGGTACTCTTTGAACCTTCATCAAATATATTTCTGTTTAAAAAACCACAATTTTGTACATTTTCCTATTTCTAGATGGTTTTGGCCCACAATCAGTGGAATTGAAGCAGAAAGATTGTTAATGGAAATAGGGTTGGACTGCAGTTTTTTAGCTCGACCCAGTTCTTCCAACCCCGGTGATTTTACCTTATCTGTCAGGTAAGTTGTATGAGCAATAGTTTTAAAATAGTAGAGTGTATTGCAGTGTAAAGCCATTAAACATTTACCTAAAAGTGTTTTTAATCAACCCTTTAATTTTGACAGTTTGTATTTGTATAAAACTGGTTTGTATATTATTTTATCAAACTTAGAGATTTAAAATGCCTGTGAACTTTAAACAGTCCTACAACTATTGATGAGAAAACATACACTTTCACTTGTGTCTTAGTGCCATAAATACTAATTGAATCATCCCATTAATTAACCTCGAGATTAACCTAGTATATACCTAGGTATACTTGATACTTGCAAATATAATCATAAATGTAATTAATAAGTATGAATATATAATTTTCTTGCTTCCACTCATTTCTTGTTGTGTATACTGTTTAAAACTAAACTAATCTTGGTTTCAGACGCAATGGAGAAGTTACTCACATCAAGATTCAGAACTCTGGTGATTTTTATGACTTGTATGGTGGAGAAAAATTTGCCACTCTATCTGAATTGGTTCAGTATTACACTGAGAAACAAGGACAATTGAAAGAAAAAAATGGAGAAATCATTGAACTGAAGTATCCACTTAATTGTGCAGATCCAACTACAGAACGGTGAGTCTTTGAATTATTCCATGTTTTATTACATTTAACTGTAAACTGTATTTTATCTATACAATGTTGAGGAAAATAAACATATCCATTAGTTATTTTAAACAATTAATGGTTCATTATTCTTATTTAAACAATGGAAATGTAGGTAGGTACTTTTAACTTCAGACAATCAGTTTCCTGTGTGACTCATGTATTTAATAAAAACCAAGCTTGTTGGACAACTTACAAACATCCCTCTTTGCATTTTTAATTCACCCATAGATCAATGGTGCTTGCTACATTATGGAAAATTAAAAAAAAAACAGGATATGATTATTGTTTTCCAAATATAGTTGCTATAGACCAGTGCTTATGTATTAATTGATAATTATCAATAGTATTTTACAATTTTCATTAATTTTTTTACTAAATAGTAGAATTAATCAACAGTTAAGAAAGTAAGATAAGTAGATTCCTTTGCTATTATACTGAATCTAATGCCCAAAATATAACTGAAATAAGTTCAAAAACAAAGAAGCTGTGCTCAAAATACTATAAAAATATAACATATATTAAGCTGCGGGGGCCATTTTGGAGGGCACGATCCGGACCCGGCTCATAATTTGTTACCAAATAATTGATTTTGTTGCTCCAGCAGTTGCCGAAAAACGCGTGGTCCCCTACCGTAATATTAACTTGGGGTAGCCAAGTGCAAGATCACGGTAACGGAGGAAGCTAGCAATACGAGCCTGGTGCCATATTTTGTTGCTTTCAGATGGTATGATCCATTTTTCTCGGAAAGTCGTTGAACTTGATAACTCTCCTGTTGGGTTATTTGTAGTATTAAGTTACGGTGGCCAACTGCGATATCTCGGGAGCCAGACGAGCTAGCGACACGAGCCAGGCGGCATATTTTGTTGCTTTAAGGTGGCTTTACCGAAAAATTACAAAAACCACCCCTACATGTCAAACTCACCCTCGCGCATCGGGAGCCAGACGAGCTAGCTACACGAGCCAGGCGGCATATTTTGTTGCTTTAAGGTGGCTTTACTGAAAAATTACAAAAACCACCCCTACATGTCAAACTCTCCCCTTGCTACTGCGATATTAAACTGAGACATTTGCTATATCTTGAGACTAGAATTAGTTGCTCGAACGAGTTCCGTGGCGTATTTTGTTGTTATATAGTTGCTATAAAATGGCTTTATCAAGGGATCTGTATCTGTAAGAATTTGAAGGGTGGGTGACCCCCACAGCACTTAGGCCACAATTGGCCCAGATTTCCTTCTGGCTCGTCATCCAGCCTACTTGTTTGAAGTAGGCGATAACGTGGCCGGAAATAAGCTCCCCCATGCTGGCTTGTGTTAGCCTGTACTCGTCGAATACAGAAAACCTTAATTGAGACAGTGTCGGAAATTCACAAAGAATGTGTTCGACAGTCTCAACTTCCTGTTCACATCCCCTACAGAGTGAAGTGTCAGACAGACCCAGTGTGTAGAGGTGTTCTCGTATGTGGCAGTGTCCGGTCAGAATACCCTTGGCTGTCCGAATGTTCTGTCTGTTCATAGTCACGTATTTTTTGGCTACTTTGCTGTCCGGATACTGCAGCAGTTCCTTGGCAAGCCTGCAACCTTCTGCATCGTCCCATATACCCTTAAACTTATCATGGGAGTGTCTCGGGGAGTGTTCCTTTATTAGGTCAATCATAGCTGACGCCGACAGACCAATGAAAGTGCCAGGTCCCAAGAGTTTTTGGGAGGCTGCTTTCCTGGCTAGTAAGTCGGCAATGTGGTTTCCTTTCAATTTACTTTGGCCCTTGATCCAGCCTAGAGTGACTTCGTTGTTGCTACAGGCTTCGATCAGGGACAGGTGACACTCCAGTACTAGGCCTGATGTAATACGTGGTCTGTTCAGGGCTAGTAGTGCTTGACTACTATCCGTAAGGATGTGAATTTTATTACCTGTGGTGTTTCTTTTGGTAATCTCTTTTGCGGCGATGTAGATAACAGTGAGCTCTGTTTGAGCAACGCTGACATTACGGCCCATCGCCCATTTGATGTTTAGATTCAGAGATCTGGAGTAAATTCCACATCCTGAGCCCATATTGGTTTTAGAACCATCCGTGAAGATGCGGAGTGCGCCTTCTTCTGATGTGTCTTGTGTGTTATATTTAATGATTACCTTGTAGGGCCTGTGAAAGGCATATTGTGGTGAGATTGCGTCCGTATTTGCCTGCAGCAGTGGGACCTCATTGAGTGCCTCACGCCATAGGTTACGTCTCAATCTACCAGATCCTACGTCAGGTTGTATACCGGTAGAGCGAAAGCGTGTCATGGTCATCAAAATAACCTCATTGATGTGTATGTCAAGGGGAGTGAGACCAAGGATCACCTCCATCGCTCTGGTTGGTGTGGTTCTCATGCCTCCTGTTGTATTGAGGCATCCTGTTCTCTGAATTTGATCCAGTTTACGGACGACTGTCAGCTGGTTTGCTTTAACTCCCCAGGCAATCGCGCCACACGTTAGCATAGGCAGTGTAGATCCAGGCAGTAACCCTGGGTGACATTCCCCAGGTACGGCCGATGGTTTTGCGACACTGTTCATAAGAAATGTATGCTTTTTTTACTCTGTTTTCTAGATGAGAGTTCCATGTTAACTCACTGTCAAATGTGAGGGATTCTAACAACAACCCCTCTTGTCAACTCACCCTCGCCATTTTGCCCTAACTTGGTACGAATCAGAGATATCCTAATCAGTTTGACGACGTATTTTGTTGCGAATTTTTGCTGCAAATAGGTCTAGCTCTTGAAATTTGGAAGCAGCTCTTACGAGCACAAATCACCGCTTAGTTTAATTACGATATTAAGCTGCCGCAGCTTCATTTCGCAGTAGGATAGGACATTTTTGGAGATTTTTTAATTATACCATCGTAAAGCAACAAATTCGCAAGAAAATATGCCGGCTGGTTCGTGTCACTAGCTCGTCATGCTCTCGAGTTACTGCAAGTAGTCGCGAAAGTGAGTTTGACATGTAGGGGTGGTTTTTGGAATTTTCTTAAGCAACAAAATATGCCGCCTGGCTCGTGTCGCTAGCCAATTATTTGGTAACAAAATAGCAACAAATTATGAGCCGGGTCCGGATCGTGCCCTCCAAAATGACCCCTGCAGCTTAATATACGTAAAAATATATGAATATACACTTCTTAGAAGTTGGTTAAACAACCATAAACCATTTGCCAAAATTTATTAAAATTCAACAGTCTGTGAGCTTTTATCAGACCTAAATTGGTTAGTTTAACAAAGATTAATTTTTATTTGGAGGAGCAATTTAACAGTCTGATTTAATGTAAATCAGTGGGGAATATTTATTCCTTGAATCATATTTACAAAATAGTGAATTGTAGTATAGTATGCAAAAAAAATGTATAAGTGATGGTATTTACACTTGAACTGAGTCTGTACCATTTCCCATGTTATCTTCTACCATTCCAGAAGCTTTATGTCTTCTATATAGCCAGTGGCCTATGTAGAAAACACAAATCCCCTGGAGAGATTTTCAGTAGTTGTAATGATTCTATTATTTCCTTTCCAAAGTGCTTCTGTCTGAGTCCTTGTAAGTTATGGCAGAAGCAAAGTATGTGAGTAGGTGTTTCATCATAGAGTTCACATTTTCTGCACATAGGTTCACTAACTTTCCCATTTTGTGCAGATGCTTCCTCAGGGTGCAGTGTCCAGTCACCAGGTCAGTAACTGTCTTCAAATGTCTCTTACCTAGTTTCAATAGCCTGGATGGGAGTTGTATGGAGGTTTCCTTGTTTCAACTTCCCTTTGATTTGGTGTTCCCTATCCTCTAGCCTCTTATGCATTATTTTATGATTTCACAAAACGGTAGCGAACCTTTGAAGTCTCCTTTACAACCTTCTTTAGCTAACTGGTCCTCCATTTTATTACCTGCAATCACCCTCATGTGCTAGCACCCATATTAGCGGCGGGTGTAATTTGGGCGCTAACCATCCTTCTTTACCTGTCTGACCAAGAAGGGAAGATAATCCGACATGTATTTTGGGCGCTAAAAAGTGCAGGTAGGAAAAACCCAATAGTTTTCTATTTCTTATTTTCTGATATTTTTATACATAGTTACACTTTGATCAACCGGGTTTGGGCCTGGGTATTCTTGTTTTTTTTTTGTTTTCTATTTCTTATTTTCTGATATTTTTATACATAGTTACACTTTGATCAACCGGGTTTGGGCCTGGGTTTTCTTGTTTTTTTTTTAGTTTTCTATTTCTTATTTTCAGTCGGTTAGAGCCCAAAATACCTACACATAGGATTAAAATGACCCTTCGATCTTGGCGCCCAGTTTACATGTTGTAAAAAGTGCATCAATCTTTTAGCGCCCAAATTAAGTTCGCCCCATATTAGATATACTTTCTTATCCCTTCCCAGCCTGTTAAGGGATTTTTTGCAATTATTATACTGGTCCAGTTCTAGTTGCTAGATAACTGATATCCTTTCAGTGAATATATGTTAAGTTAATATTATGCTCTCCTTGTTTTGGAATTGAAGAATAAATTTATTTATTGATTATAGTGTGTTGTCAGTATAGCTGGTTATTCAACCCACGATGACCTGGGTCCCACTCCAGTGTTACACTGTTCCGAGTCGCCAATCTTCTAAGTTCTTCGCCGCATTCCCATTGCCTGTTGTTGTAGGCTCTCATATTATTTGCCCTTGCACATGCAAGTATTGCATAGACCTCTGCTTGGAATACAGAGGCGTATTTATTTTCCTAGCGAGACGATTCCTTCATATTTGCTCGTCTTGCTGTATATGCCCGCTCCAGTGCCGAGTTCATTTTTTGATCCGTCTGTATACCAGATCAGTTCATTCGCTCTACTAAGTGGTGGTGCGTTCTCTTCCTCAAGCTCCTTTCTTTCTTTGATGACAATCTCGAAGTTCTTGCGAAATATATATCTGGTGGTCATATGGTTTGTTGGCATTTCGAAAATGTCATCATCCACATGCCTTATCTCTGTGTGTCCTCTCCCATGTGCCACGTCATGGTCTGATGCTTTTTTCAGTCGGGTTAGTGCTGCCTTTGCTTCGCACATCATGACACAATGTAGCGGAGGAAGGTCTAGCATTGTCTCCAGCGCCGCTGTAGGAGCAGTCCTCATTGTCCCTGTGATGCCAATGCATGCAAGTCTTTGGACCTTGCTCAGTTTTAGCATAGCAGAGGATTGTTTGACCTTTGGCCTCCATACCAGAGATGCATATGTGATCCTGGGAATGACAACCATTTTGTATAGCCAGTGTACCATGCTGGGTCTAAGTCCCCATTTAGTGCCGTAAGTGCGACTGGCATCCATGAAGGTCACCTCTGCTTTCTTGATCACGTGCTGAAGGTGTCGGTTCCAAGTTAAGCCTGGGTCTAGGATAACCCCAACATATTTTACTTCATCCGACAATCGTATTGGTTCACCTTGAAGCGTCAGAAGGCCAAGTCCTTCCCTTTTTCTTCTCCTGGTGAACGCAGTTATCTGTGTTTTTGAAGGACTAATACGTAGCCCTTCTTTTACAGTCCAGCCTGTTACTACATTTAAAGCCAACTGGAGTCTGTCTCTGGTTGTACTGTTGTATTTACCTTGGAATAGAATTACCAGGTCGTCTGCATATCCTACGGTGTTAAATCCTTCTCTGTGTAGGGTTCTGTTGAGCCCGTTCATGACCAGGTTCCACAGCAGCGGGGATAGTATAGATAGGACAACCCCTGGTTGCACGTACGGCCATTGTCTCCCCCATCAGTGTTGATTCTATGAGCCTGCTTCTGAGCATGCAGTCTATCCACCTGCAGCTCGTGGCATCGATCCCAGAATTCCTCGTCGCCTTAGCTATAGATTCATAGGAGGTGTTGTCAAAAGCTCCTTCTATATCAAGAAAGGCTGCGAGCAATACCTCTTTGTTTCCCAGCACGTATTCAGCCCTTTTTATGAGTTGATGTAATGCTGTTTCGATTGATTTTCCCTCTCTGTATGCATATTGATCTCGGTGTATTGGTCTTGTAGCCAGTATACCGTCTCTGATATGTCTGTCGAGAAGTTTCTCAAGAGTCTTCAGCAAAAATGACATTAGGCTGATTGGTCTCAGAGCTTTAGCCGTGTCCTGTCCAGATTTTCCAGGTTTTGATATAAATGTAGCTCTGATGCGTTGCCAGGTTCTTGGATTATGCCCTAGAGCTAGGCTAGCTCTGAGCAATTCACTTACCCTGTAGTACAGTGTGTTGCCTCCTTTTTGGAGTAGGATAGGATAAATCCCGTCTTTTAACACTTTCTATACACACCCTGTATAATATAAAATTTTTTTTCAACATAGATTCAAATAGGTTTGACCTTGCTAAAAGCAACCGAACAGAATCCATTTTCATATCTTTAAGGGTATCCTCTAAAAAAAATAATTTGTAAGGGTCTACAACCGTCAAATTTTTTACAAAAAAATTAATAACTCAAAAAATATGCATTTTTCGAAAAAAGGTTTAAGTCAAAAGTATACTAAAAGTTTACGTAGATTTTAAAAATGTATTAATAAACAGGGTGTTCCATTTAAAATAACAAAGCTACAGTCGACTGGTAGAACCGGAAGTCTGCCATCTTTGAATATATTTTAGTTAAGAAAATCGCATCCGAAAACCGAAACGTAGAAATTTTCATGATTTAACTATAAGTATTTTGCCATATACAGATAGTTTTAACTCGTCGTGGGACACCCTGTATAATGATCTAATATTCCACCAAATTTAAACAAACAAGATTTGTTTATTGATATAGACAAATGTTTATAACTTAGGCCCCTTTTCCCATCTCGTTTTAAACTCGGCTTAAATCTATATCTATAAAATCAGAGTTCAACCCATGCGAGTGTTTCCCAACTAGTTAACTACTGATTTGTCCTAGGCATAAGTTAACTGACCCTTGGTGGCCAGTTATCCTATGGTATAAAAATTCATCCCAGCCAAAGTGAACAAGAAACGAACCATTTTTTTTTGGTTTTCATATTTACTTTCAAGTATTTTCAACTCTCTATAATAAATCCCACTGGTGTTATTAAATTCCTGCTAAATTTGTTGCAAAGCAGCTTCTTTTTCTTGAGTAGACACAAAGTCCGTTTTCTAACATTCCACTACACTTTTGTGCTTATTTACTAGCTCCAATAACAACTTCACCTCTGTCTCTTTAAAGTTCTTGCTTCTACTTTTTTCACGAACTGCTGGGTTCTCCATAACAATTTACAACACTAGGCCTAAAGCTTACACAAAGATCTTAGGCTAATAAAAAGAGAAAATTTACAAATATCTTTGAGAAATCATTCGATTACTGATCAGTGACAACATGGACAAACTGCGATCATAACCTCCAAAACAAACAAAATCGTTTGTCGTCAGTAAACATTTAGGACAATTTGTACTAACAGGGCTGCCTAGCTGGAGAGGATAAACTAAATTGATCACAAAACTTATATGGGAAACCGGGCCTTAATAAGACTATTTTTAACAGAAAATGTTATTTTTTATAAATCTACTCCATTAACATGACAAATGCCTCCAGAATTGTGTTATAACAAATGATCCAGCTGACTGAACAACAAAAACATTGTCCATTTAAATGCATTGTTCAAGATATTTAAGAAATATTCACAAAAATCATACAGTTATTTATAAACATAACATAATGGAAGAGAAATGGTAATTGTCACTGGTCTATGGTGGAGACGTGGTTACAAGCATATCATCCACTGTTTCAGATTGATTATTATGCATGACGTTTGTTGGATAGTTCGCCTGTTGAATTGTTAATAGGGGAATTACTTGAATAATTATTAATGAAACAAAATTAATGGCGAAAATATGGTACGAATTTTTACATATATTTATTATTTGCAAGGTAAAACTTATGTTAATTATAGACATTGCAAGGTTATTATTATAATCAAGATTTATTTGAATATTGATTTGGTTTTACAAAATATTTCTTATATTAAAATTGCATATACCTTTTCCTTAGAAGATGAGAGAATCCTTTTTTATGTGATAGTTAAAGGCTCCCAAGCTTCTATGAAATATATGAATTAATACCTAAAAGAATCAAATTATTATCTATTACTGAGTAGAATACAAATCTTTTACATGGTTGCATGATTGTAAGAAAAGGTGTATTTATTTATTTTCATGCAAAATTCAAAATAAGATTAAGTCTCACTCAACTTCCTACTCACAGAGTCCGGCAAAAGTCTGGAACCGGACAAATATCGAAGAAAATGTAAATTTTTAAAATAATATTTGTATACCACAAATTTTACTCCATCTTTAACTATAATTTGAAAATATTTTGAAATATACAGGGTGTTCCAATGAGGTGTGGCGTATCAACACAACAGCTTCAATGACACCATCCAATGCAATATTAAAAAGCGTTGTAGACATCGTATCTCCTTGCCTCACACCGCTATTAAATTCAAATTCTTTTGTTTGCCCTTTTTCTGTCCTCACTCTTGCTGTCGATCGTTCCATAGTCATATTTATTAGTCTTCTCATTTTACTCGATACCCCAATGTTTTTCAAATCTTCTTTAAGAGTCTCTCTATTTATACTATCGAAAGCCTGTTTAAAGTCTATAAATAGTATATTCTGATCAATGTTAAATTCATAACTTTTTTCAATAATTTGTGTCATTATGTGAATCGGGTCCATAGTTGAATTTCCTTTCTTGAATCCATATTGATAATAACTTATTTTTCCTTCTATCTTGTCTCTTAATCTTTCGTTTAAAATTGTGAAAATTTTATAGGGAGAGTTTAATAGCGTTATTCCTCTGTAGTTGGAACATTCCAGCGTGTCCCCTTTCTTATGGATCGGTATGATTACTCCAGTTTTCCATTCTGCTGGCATCTTCTCTTTTTTCCACATTTCGTTCACTAATTTGAATAAAATTTCTTTGAGCATGGTTCCTCCTTTTTTAATTAATTCCCCATTAATTTCATCGACTCCAGCCGCTTTATTATCTTTCAACTTTTCTATTGCTTCGTTGAATTCCTCATATAGTGGCTCTTCATCTACATCTTACTCCTCCCGCTCCATGTCTTCTCTATTTCCGATGCAAATAGTCTGGTGCTCTGTAGTCAGTAAGTTTTTAAAATGACTCCCATTTTTCCAGTTCTATTTCTGATCCATTGGCTGTTTTCCTTCTACTTTTTATATTTGTAAATAGCTTAGAATTGTCTTTGTTATTTAGCTCAATTTCTTCCATTTTTTGCATTATCCATTGATTTTTTCTCCGTTTTATTATCTTTGCTGCCTCCTTCCTTAATTTTTTGTGAATTTCATAATCTTGCTCAGTTCCTGATCATATCCATCGTTGTCGGGCTTTTGTTTTCCTATTAATTATATTTCCACAATCTTCATCAAACCAGTCATTTATCGTTGTCCAATCGTTTTTTGTGCAGCACTTTTAATACTGTTTTTTATACAGTCCCAATTCCTTCATTCACTTCCTCCTCATATTTTCTCCTAATATTTTCATTTTTCAGTTGTTTTAGGTTCCACTTCTTCCTACCTCTTCTTTGCTTGTTATATTTCATTCCTAAATTCAGTTTTGCCAAGACCAAGATGTGGTCAGTATCGGCATCTGCTCCTCTGAATGATCTGACGTCTTTTATAATATTTATTATTTTTTTTGTCCATTTGACCATTGTCATTCGTGATTTCATGGATTGTATGCTTCCCTGCCACACCACTTACGTATTCTTCCTTCCCTATTTGAGCATTAAAGTCACCAAGTATAATAAGTGTATCGTGTCCAGGAATTTTTTCACATACTTCCTCTAGTTTATCGTAAAACTCCTGCTTTTCTTCTTCTCCAGCTGATGATGATGAACTATGTTCAAATATTTCCATAGAATCATTAGCATCCAGTTGGTAAATATTAAATTTGAAAAGTAAAAATCCAAAATAAACAAACCTCTATCTCTAACCCCTGCGAATTTACAAAATTGCTCCCACCTTCCTCCTTTGCAAATGATTTGAGCATGCGCAAAAAATAATCCGAAAATCGTCCTAGCTCGAAAATGGGAACTGGCTTAGACGATTTTCGAACCGTCCAAGGACTGCTCTTAAATAAACCCGAACGCCAAACTGCGGGTGTCAGAACCATCCTTTTAAAACCCGAACAAGCCAATTTCGACTACGCAAACTCCGGACAGTCTTAGAACAGTAATTGCATGAACCCGAATAAAGCTAGAAAAAAATACTACAATGGACTGATCCCACATGTTAAATGGATCGACAAGACACCCACTTGTGGGTGTGACTACAATTCCCATGGGAATGTATAGTCATATATATATCAGACTTATTTTAAATGGAACACCCTATATTTTGATAATTCATCAAATTCAAAAAAATGTTGTCTTCCGAATGGTATGAGGTATTATTCTTTTCGTGCAATTTACAATTTTCCTAAATTTTATGCTAAATCGATTTTAAAACATCTGCAATTCTCTGTAAATTTCAAACTAGTGATCTTGACAAAGTTGTCATAAGAAACTAAATAGATCACGTTTTAAGCCTCCAGAAAATATAGGGTTTTGCTATCCTATACCGAGTGGTTAAAAAGATATAGCCACTGTCACAGAAAAATTACTATCCACTTAGACATTTTATGAAATAACAAAAAACAAAAATTTTATTACTTTTAGTTTTTTGTTGTTAGTTCCGTTTTTATTAATGTTGTATTTTATTGTTCTAAATAATAATAATGAAACAAATCTTCAACATAACACTCGTATTGTGTGAAACTTTTTTTATTTTTTGTTATTTCATAAAATGTCTCTAAGTGGATAGTGATTTTTCTGTGAGAGTGGCTATATCTTTTTAACCACTTGGTATATGATAGCAAAACCCTATATTTCCTGGTGGCTTAAAACGTGATCTATTTAATTTCTTACAACTAGGCCAAGATCATTAGTTTGAAATTTACAGAGAGTTGCAGATGTTATAAAATCGATTCAGCATAAAATTTAAGAAAATTGTAAATTGCACGAAAAGTATAATACCTAGGTAGCTATAGGACACCCTCATACCATTCGGACGACAACATATTTTTGAATTTGATGAATTATCAAAATATAGGATGTTCCATTCAAAATAAGTCTGATACCGCACATTAAATGATCTAATAATTAAACTGAAAATTCTGAACACCCTGTAAAGAGATAGTTAGTACTCAATCGTGGAATACATTCAACGAATGTCCAATTATTTAGATGTAAGAGAATATTTGCTGGAATTTGTTATATCAATGAGTTATTAATTTTTTTCGAAATGTTCCCATTTTTAAAAAAGTCAGCATAACTCGGAACCCTCTGTATTTAGGTATAGGGAACCATAAAAAGAAGTATCATATTTTTTATAGACAATCAGAAAATGCAATAAAATATAGGGTGTTCCATAAGAAAAAATATAACTTTTATACGCCACAGTTTATTGGAACACCCTGTATATTTCAAAATATTTTCAAATTATAGTTGAAGTGAAATTTGTTGTATAAAAAGATCTCTCACAAAATCTATATTTTCTTCGATATTTGTCCCGCCCCGGACTTTTGCCGAACTCTGTATAACAGACACTTTTTTCATCTTTGGTGCATAAATAACTATTAAAAATATCTTTGACCTAAACTATTTCCTTTATCTACGTAACTACATATTGTCCAAATAAAGTTAAACTTATTAAATATTTAATCAGTACACGTAATATTTTCCAACAACCAAAGAAAGCCGGTAATCGTCAACGGATTTCCTAATTTGGACGGACAAATCTATAAAATAATAATGACTAGATATCATCCTTGGTAGCAGCAGATGACTAAATTTGTAAAGTAAGTAAATCTGTATATTTATTCGGAAGAATCGTAAAGAAAACTACACAATTTTATTATGGCTGGGCAAAAAAATGTTCGGAGTTCTTAGAACAGAGCCGGCTTGAGCTTCAAAAAAGTGGAAATAGTGAATATAAAAGTTTTTTTCGAAAGATTTCGATTCGAAATAATTTTATGTCGCATTATACACCGGGACATTCTGTATACAGGTTGTTACCATTGTAATCTGGAATATTCTTTAATTTTAAGACAAAAAGGGTTTATAAACATGTGTGATATATTTTGTAGTTAATGATATACAGGGTAATCAACGGGCTCTGACTATAAGTGCAATTTATTTCGAACATAATAGAGTAAGATCCCAGAGCGATAAGACATAACTTATTTTCAAATAGATGAAATGTTAGGTTCTCAGTAGCATCTCGTGCGCTTCGAATACCTGTAGTCCAGTAAACGAAGGTGTCAACATGGGCAACTGGTCCAGCAAGAGCAATTTTTTTTAATTTGCAGGTTATGGTAGGCACATTAAATTCCCAAAATGTCAGGTACCTGACCATTGTGGAAGGGTGGGAAAATGGCTCTGAAATTCCAGAAAATCCGTTTTCCCGCGATATCTGCCGAGATTTGACCACTGGAGAATTTTTGTTCCCACGAAAAATAAAGACCAGTTCCTTACCCACAAAAATGATCCTCAGAATTTTTTCGAAAAATTGGATAGTTTTCGAGATGAACGGCCCGAACGCCGACCCAAAATTGAGCTCCAGGCCGGCTTATAGAAAGGGCATGACGTCCCCAAGTAAAATACTAATTTCTTAATAATTCGCGTGAAAATCAATATTTTTTAATGAATCAAAGTGCGGGTGAAAGAAGGGATCTGTGGCTACTAAGGCGTGTTTTTATCCACTCAATTCGTGCTTCTGGGTCATCGGAAAACCAGGACAAAATTCGTCTTTGCTAGATTTTTTGATGCTTCCATGGATTTATTCATATTATAATCCAGTCAAAATAGACCAAATTATGATTCCAGTTTGCATTAATTCCCAACAAGCTGGATTTTTGTGCAGGCCTTGAATACGTCATTACAAATGCTATGTCAAAAGTCCCCATCGATCCCGCTTGTGCGTTGTTTTTTATTCCAGGTCAGAGGTCACATTTTTGCGTTTTTTGCGTATATCTCTGAAACAACGAGAGCTATCGAAAAATGGTTCAGACAAAGTTTGTAGATCGTAAAATTGTCTACAAAAAAGGTATCAACACTTTTTCTTCTACGGGGCACTGTTCTGGAATTATTGCTATTTTAAACATAGAAAATATGCACTCATTCGTGGCCAGTAAGCATCATCGGGTTAACCATTTAAACAAAAAATATTAGAACATAGTTTGCCATCAATTGCCATAATGCTCGTGAAGTGGGTATTGCATCTATGAGTAAAATGATGGGCCAAACATTTAATAATATTAAATTTAAACGTGCCTCTATTATCTATGAACTGTACCATGAAGATTCATGATGGGAAGGTCCCAATAGATCCTGTATTATTATGTCAACTCATGAGTATTACGAAGACATTTGAAGATGAGCTTGAAAAATTCTTCGAGTACGAATTAGCCCCTTACCCTTTATCGCTCTTTGATGCAATTGGAATGCGTAAGACACAGAAGTCAGCCATTTATGATTGCTTTGAATCTGTAAACATTGATATCGAAAGTGCACATGCTACCTACATCACCGATGGAGGATACCTGTTACATTGTGTTGTGTGGGATCGAGAACACATTTGAGGATATTTTGGACAAATATCTTCAGTATGTTCGTAGAAACTTTGTTCACAACTTTACTATAATATTTGACGGTTACACTGATTATACAAAAAATATCAAAGCTGCAGAACAACGTCGTCGAGCTAAGCAAACATCTCATCGTCTGATATCGTTTTTGACTATTCCGACAAACCAACAGCAGTTTCTTGCTAATACTCACAATAAATCTCGTTTGATTTCGATGTTATGTGAAGAATTTGCAGCTGCCAATATTGTTGTGAAACAAGCTCAAAATGAAGCTGATGTTTATTATCGAAACAATTCAGTAGCACCAATCCAACTATCGTTGTTGGAGAATATGTAGATTTGTTAATAATATTAACTGCACGAACACCCAGTGATAAGATCATTTACTTTTTAAAATCTGGGAGAGCTCAAGTTCAAACGAAAATATATTCTTCATAAAGTTTAACCGCATATCCAAAATGTCAGCCACATATATTATTCCTTCATGCGATAACTGGCTGCGATACGACATCAGCAATTTTCAAAAGAGGCAAAAATACAGTATTCAAATTGTTTGAAAAACGTGAAGACTTAATTGATAACGCAAGAGTTATTACAAATATTAACTCGTCAGCAGATGTTATCCTCGCCAATGGAATTCGTGTTCTCCTTGCTATGTATGGAGCTCCAACAAATATGGAATGGATAGACAAGTATAGATATTTGAGTTTTGTGAAAAATACAAGAAACAATAAGAGAGTGCAGTTATCTCGTCTCCCTCCAACATCTGCTTCTGCTAATCAACACTTGTTTCGTGTGTTCTACCAAGTGCAAGTGTGGCTAGGCAATGATCTAAATCCTAAAGATTGAGGCTGGAAATTAATGAATAATAGTTTGGAGCCAATCCAGAAAAATTACTAAATACAATTTTTTGTAATTGCAAAAAAGGCTGCACAAACAATTCCGGGTGCAGAAAAGTTGGATTGTATTGTTCATCGCTATGTACCAATTGTCAAGGCAAATCTTGCACCAACATTGAATCAAATGCAACATATGAAGATTGTTTCGAAATTGATGAGGATATAACTGATATTTCTCTAATCTTGGAGCAGTCTACACAAATCGAGCAAGAAGAGGAAGAAGACAGTGAAGAGTAAGAAACGAGTGACTATGAAGAATTTGATGATGAATGATGATGTAATTTTCTTGCTGTTCAAATTTTCATTTAATTTAAATTAAAAAAATGTATCAATAAAATAGTGTCCCATTACATTCCCTCCATCAAAATATATTGTGGAGTATTCCCACTTGGGAAACCACGTTAAAAAAAAGCGCCGTGTACACCACCTCAGAGGTGGTGCGGAAATGTGTGCATATAGTCGAAAATACGATTTTCCTGCGGTTTAAAGTCACGATATCTCGAAAGCGATACTTTGTAGAAGAAAAAGTGTTGAAATATTTTTTGTAGACAATTTTACGATCTACAAACTTTGTCTGAACCATTTTTCGATAGCTCTCGTTGTTTCAGAGATATACGCAAAAAACGCAAATTTGTGACCTTTGACCTCGAATAAAAAACAACGCACAAGCGGGATCGATGGGGACTTTCGACATATCATTTGTAATGACGTATTTGAGGCCTGCACAAAAATCCAGCTTGTTGGGAATTGATGCAAACTGGAATGTCTATTTTGACTGGACTATTATTTTTATTGAGAGTTGTTTCAGGCAATCCTATTGGATAATGGTTCTTTGGGGGGGTACTTTATTTATTCCGAAACAATGCTACCAATAATTCGCCCGTATTTTTTTTAATAATGTGTTTTCCAAGAGGCGATTTTGTGGATTTCTGGATTTTTCCCGAGTGCTCTGGTTTATCGGGAATTTCTCGATGATTAACTGTCAAACCCGCTTATAATTGATATTGGGAGAAAGGTTAGAATATCCTCTTGCCGATGGTATGATTTTTTTTGGCCCAGACCCCTGGGTTTGCAGGAAAATCGGGGAAATTTCCAGTTTTTTGAGGGAAGACAGCTATTCTTCTTATTTTTTTCGAGCAGTTTTTTCTCTTTACAGTAAAATTCTTCCCGGTCAAGCATCATACCCGATGAAAGGTCACATTCTGAACTTTCCTTTGATATGTGTATTGAGTATTTTATTCGATGCATTAAAAAGAAATTTGTCTCTAAATTTGTTGTAATCGGTGTCTCATTTTATTCTCGCACGCCGCCACGACACCTATCTATAGTGTGGTCGACGGCGTCTGCTATAGTGCCTGTACACGTAGATGCTTTCTGCCGCATTGTTTGTCCACAACTGACAATTTTACATGTGAACACCATCTCTTCCGTGATTTTTATGGAATAAATTAGTAGTATTCCAGTGTAAAAAGACAACGTATTCTCCTATCAATTTATAAGGCGCCAAACAATATTCAGCATCTTGGGGACCTTAGATTCCACCTTTTCCAACAATGGAACTACAAAAACAAAGCTGCGATTGAACTGGCAAGCTTGCTCCCCACCCAGGAAGCTGCAAGGCAGCACCTTTATCGGGTGTTTTTACAAGCTGCTATTGCAGCAATAGCTCGGGAACGAACTACCGCTATAAGACTGGGGGTGGAAACGTGCAGGGGATGTACTAGCACCAGTCTAGACGACTGACCAGCCAGTGCATCCGGATCTGCTAAAAATGATTTCCTGCCAGTGTAAGGCGGGTTGTAAGCCACCATGTTCATGTATGAAAGCAGGGCTGAAGTGCTCGATTATTTGTGGTTCGTGTCATTCAGGACCCTGTACAAATTATGATGCGGAAAATTAAGATATGATATGTGAACAAGAAGAGGAACAGGGAGACATAAGTTCAGGGAAAGGTAGATGTGGAAGGAACAGAGCTAGAGGACAGTGTTAACGAATTGGAACAAGGCGCAAATGATGTTTCCAGCCTGCGATATATAAACGAAGAAAAAGAAAACACGAGTGAGTGGTGATTAACTAATAGATAATTGTTCATATCGTTGTTATACATGTTTAATTTTTCATATATATCTCAAGAATAAAATGTATTTTCAAAAAAAGTGCAATCATATTTTATTGCAAAAATTTGCGATTTGTTGCAAATTTGTAAAAATGTTCAATTTATTATTGAGCATCATTGCGGACGCTTGAATCTCCCAAAAATTTCTGGTTCTCTCCAGGCAAACCCGCGGAACTTGGGGTTCCTGCTACATACGGAAAGTTATTTTCGCAATTTTAGCTTCCACTTTCAATTCTTTTCGCACACAATCATTCCTAGGATTCGTCTGTCCAATAAAAGCAGGCCAGGGTCTCAATTTTAAAGAATAGTATCATAAGTGTCAGACACTTTCCATGGACCAAAACTTCTGACAAAGCTCCACAAAAAATAAATAAACTTTGACATTCAAATATGTTATCAAGGCAACTGTTACTAAGTTATGTGTGCTCCAACAGATCCGAACTGAATACTATACGTTGTGCATGAAGGGCACATACACATTAGACTGAGACATTGTGAGTTAATATATATAGGAGAAGGGAAACCGAGTTACTATAGACGTCTCACTCGCTCTGAAACGCATTCATAGTTTTCTCTCACTCATACTCCCGGCTGGTGATTTTATGTTTAGGGGCTGTTCGGTCATTACAATTGGTCTGACTAACGAAATATAACTTAGTAATAGTTGCCTTGATAAATATTTGAAAGTCAGACATATGAAAATAAATGAAGTTTATCTATTTTTTGTGGAGCTTTAAAGCGTCTGACAAAAGTTTTGGTCCATGGAAAGTGTCTGACACTTATGATACTACTTTAGAATATTATCCTAAACAACTTATATGAAAATCAGACATACAAATTTAAGTTAAGTAACTCTTATTTTCAGTTACCTTTCTCACCTGATACCTGCACAAGTGCCCTTAGGCTAGCTCCACAAACACACAGGTATTCAAAGCACACCAGATGCTACTGAGAACATAACCTTTCATCTATTTGAAAATGAATTATGTCTTATTGCGCTGGGATCTTGGACTATAAGTCACCATCCTTGCTCGCACATTTTTTGGTTTTATTTTTTTTGTTTTTTTGTTTATTCTTCTCGGACGCTTCAACTTTCTTGTTTCTTCTATTTTCTAACTCTTCCTTCATTGGTGTGCTAGTCAATACTTCGGAGTGCTGCTTTTCACGCAGTTTCTTTCCCATTTGGATTTTTTTAGAGCGGGGTATTGGTAATATTTATAACTAATTACGGGCTAATCAGATCTTCCTTAACAATTTGCAAAAAGTTTTAAGTCGATTTTCGAATTATTTGCATTACTAGGAAAAATAAATTATAAAGACAGCAATCGTAAAATATTATATTGCCAATATATCAAATATAATATTCACCTTGTATAATAAAATTGCAGAAATCATGATTATATCTCGAACATCCTGAATGACTCCGTGTCCAAACAATAACAATTGTATTAAATAATGTGGCATATACCTACGGTATTATGCATTAATTTATTAAATTTATTTTCAACACGGGACAATTGTTCAAGGTTAAAAACCACATTATTTATTATATCTCTAACTACCGACGTAATTTTTATAGACAATTCAAGAATTGTTGCTTCAAAGTAGAAATTATCAATGGAAAATTGGATATTAAATCTATTATTTCAATAGGGGGCATCGGACCTGGTTGCCAACTCAAAAAAAATTAATATTGTTCTACCACTGGGTGAGGGAAATTTCCAAACAAATTTGTCATGTGAAGGTTCGCGTTGTTTATCAATACAGAGTGGCCCAGAAGTCTGGAAACGGTCAATTATCCGATAAATTGCCAGTCCTAATTGTACAAAATTATTTTTGGATATTGAATTAAAAAAATCATGAGATATATTAGGTACACCGGTCAACGAAAAAAATATTTTTTCTTGGGTTTTTGTTCTCATGCTTAATTTCTGATAATAGACATTGGAAAACACTTAAATATTAATATGTAGTTCGTAAAGTTTGCTTTGAACTGATTTACAACGATAAGTATAATTTAATTTCATTCATAAGCAAAATATGGCAGCACTTTGATTGGTTTTGCTTCAAACGTTCTACTAGAACAAATACACTAACTGGCACCGTGGCTTAGTTGCTTTAAGCGCCTGTCCGATAAACAGGAGATCGCAAATCCGCATCTCGCCTTGGCCTCATGTTTTTTTTTAAATTTGTTGTACGGTGAGGACATGGGGTCAGTCCCTCCTCCGTAACTCTTGAACCGTTGGGTATGTAATTATGAAATTTGAAACCATAATATATTACCTCATTCTGCATTTTTTAACACATCAATGACATCTTCTGTTTGTTCCTTGTGGTATTACTTATTCTTTTTTCTCTTATTATAATTGTGGTTAAATTCCCAAAAAATGAGAAAAAAAGGTAGAACGTGTCGCGGGACACACGCGGTAGGAATTTTAGTTCCTTCTAAGCAAAAAGTATGTAATACATTTGACGTTATAGATAAACAATTCGCATATCTCTCGGTGGTCGAGTAGTAAGCAAACCAGACTCTTATGTGGTAGACCCGGGTTCGATTCCCCGTGAAGATGTTTTTTTATTGTTAATTTTATTTTTAAATTATTATTCTGCTTGATATTAATAACGACAACAGGTAGACGTTTGAAATATTTAGCAGAATATTCATTATTATAGATAATGGTACGGTACCCTTCATGAGGGAGTCCGACTAGCAACAGCATCGTATATTTAAAAAAGGAAACCGTAGCATTATACAAATTGGACATTCAAGAACTGTACGTTTACCACAAAATTAGTGGAAACATAAAATTGAATTGTTAAATTTTCAATTTGAAGTTATATTACAGTTTATATAAATATTTATTTTCTAGATTTTTTCTTAAGTGGGTCGTAGAAAAAATATGCTGCTTTACTCGTGTGGATTGTCCATATCGCACTTGAACGATTGAGCGCTCCGCCTACGGCGTCGTGCTCAAACTTCGTCCTCGTACGATATGGCCATCATATCCACACTAGTTGCACAAACTACTATTTCTTTCAAAATATGCCCTTTTACATTTGAAAACAACCTGCCAAATGTCTAATCAATTTATCCATCCATTTTAAAGTTATCGAATTAAAACATTCAAGTTTCCAAAATTTCAACACCCTGTATTTTGAAAAGTAATTGTGTTAGACCCCTTAATCGCGCAAAAATATTATGGAAATAATAGTAAACATTTATCCGAACAAATTCAAGTAGTTCACCAGCACTGCGAATACCAGCTTTGCATAGAATTTTAATATAGCATCGGTGGTTCAGTGCATATGAATCGCTGCTTCGTAAACGAGTGAGAGACTAAGGAAGAGAGCACAAGCACGAAAGCAAGGCATATAACGAAGCAACGTAACGTAACTCGTAACGGTCAGATCTTTTGCGTCGCGACACCTGGTCGCTCAAACATAACCTGACGTGAAGAACTAAAGTTCCAAAAACATCAATGACAGCTCTGAATGTCAAAGTGACAGCTGGGCGGGGATTTGGAATATTTGTTTAAACGGAAATGGGGATCGTATAATACTTTAATTTGAATGAAGTAAAAAGCTTCAAAATAAAAAGCATATAAAATATATTAAAAAGCTAGCTCAAAATTTCTACAAAGCTTTTGGCGTGCAGTTATCTGATTGTATTTTAAATACCAATTATGGTTTCTAATGCTGCCTGCCGTACCAATATGGAATAAAATATTCTCCCGATTTTCAAAACTGGATTCCCTTTTAAATTCAAATAAATCTTCGGAGAGCTTTTTATTTTTAGACAAAACAATTGAAGCACAACCTTACTTTTTTTGTTTTTTTTATGCCGATGTGGTATTGCAACCCAACATTGCTTGAACAAATAATATGTTTTCAAATATTGCAGGATCTAGTTCCGATTTTAAAATGTGTAAATTTTTTATTTTGTGAAATTTGTACTGAAATATTTGGCCTCAAAACATACAGACAATGTTCACATGTTCATGTTCAATGAGCAAGATAAATAAATATGTTTTTCCACTACTTGCTGTGAAGTTGACAATTATTGCTTCTTCTAGTCCACTAAGAAGTTGAATTCCTCCATTAATGGTTAATAATTTTTTTAACATCAACATATTTGCTGCTTAAAATTACCCACAGGATAAAATTATTTGAATAAAATTGCCATCAGTTTAAAATTCGCGCCCAACCAAAAATGACTGAGGACATAATGAGTAAGTTCATAATATATTGAAAACTGACAGTGTACTTGTCAGTCAGACGACGGAGGAAACGCTTCTCGTGGTGCGTTTGCGGATTATTTCAAATTTTTGTCTTAAATTTTACTAGTATTGAAAAAAATTGTATATACACTATGGTGTTAGAGACATTTATAAACCTCGCACCTTATTATCTTGGTGCTCGGTCAATAATAGTCTTCACCATATGGGTGTATAATATACTTTGCTCGGTATGTTTTCCATTATTTGAGGATACAGCTAAGAAATTAGTCAAGTTTTATCCATTGTAAACAATAAATATTTAGCAATCTTAATTGCAACAAATTGAGTATAATGTTTTTTTTTTCATAGAATCGTTCAATTTTTAGCTCGTAATTGAAGCTCCAGCCCAAATGGCCCATTATTTGAAAGCCCATAAGTTCTTTGTTTTTAGATCGATTTTGGTAAACAAAAAGCTGGTTTGTAGGTATTATTATTGGCAACGAATTTGCAAATTTTTAGAAATTCCATAGTTTTTTAGATATTTTCAAAAAAATTAAGGAAGATACGTTTTTTGAGTCTAACGTGCGATTGGGCGAGTACGGCCCATGCAATTTAGTGCGATTTTTAAGGAAACATTGTCGACTTCTAAAGCCATGGAACATTTTATTGCTGGTTGCCACAACCTGTTTATGGAAACAGAAACAACAGCAAAAGTTCCTTAAACATTCTGTCTACACCAAAGTGACTCATTCTTGAGAATGTTTCGTTGTGTTGCTGCAACAGGAAACGTTGTGTCTACACCAGTGCAGTGTGAGCTAACAAAATATGCTCCAGCACCAGATTTTTGATATGTGCGATTTTTTATTCCTCTCTGTAGAACTGTGCCCTCAAATTTTTTAATTTTTCCTTTAACTTCATCACTTCGAACACCATCGCCAATCCCATTACATATCTCCACCCACAAATCCTGTTTTTTGTAACGGTTTTTATACATTTTATCCCGTGGATTCCACAAATACCCGTAATTTTGCTATAATTCAATTAAAAGTTATTTATGTACCAAGGCAGTAAAGTGATTCTTTATCGGACGAGTCTGAAATTATGAGACGAGCGAAGCGAGGCGACTAATGGGCGAGTCCGATAAAGACATTTTACTGACGTGGTGCATACAAAATTTTATCGCCAACTGCTCAGAATTCAAAATATAAAAAACAGTTATATTTCATAGCATTTTATTATGACAAAGTGAACAGCACATATAGAACAAATCCACTTATTATTTGTTATATTTAAATTGAAGGTACACCCTGAAGCGTTATAAAAGTTAATTCCGAAGTCAAAAGAGTTCCAACAATAATTTGTTATAAATAAATCGCAAGAAAACTATTATCGAGCCGTAATAGGGAGAAGCGTGACACTGACAAATGATGATTTTCGAGTAATGTCAAAGTCAAAATACTTTACCAGACGCATATGACACTTTACAAGACGCACATGTCACTTTACCAGACGCATATGTCACTTTACCAGACGCATATGTCACTTTATCAGACGCATATGTGAAATGTTTGTTTACTTCCGGAAATCCATCTGATAATTGACGGTTTTACTGACGGTTGGCGATAAATATATTATATTTTCTGTTGTCCATGTCCATTTAAACGGCATGTTTTTTATTGTAATGTTTTTATTATTGATAAACTAAATCAAGTTGAGCGATATTTTCGGCAACGACGCGTCGGCTTCACGACACAAGTTTCGAGTGAGGAACAAGCAACAACATGTTCACACTAATAAAAATACCGTTGAGAAACAAAAAATGTTTACCAATGTTTCTATATCTCCTTTGATATTTGCCGCTAAATATGGAAACAAGCAACGTATAGGAACTTTTGTTGCTGCAACAGTAAACAACGAGGAACTTGAATAATCTTTTGGCAACATTCAGAAACAAGTTCCAGGAACAAGCAACATAAACAAAAAGTTCCTCTGTGTTGCTTTCGGTGTGGACGTGGCTTAAGAAAGATATCCTGAAAATTTCATCTTAGGTATCCCAATTTTTTTATGGGAGGTGGTCTGAAACTTTGGCGTTAAGTTAACCAAACATGACAGTTGAATTTGACATTTGATATTTGCTATCAGGCGCCTACTATGCAAAACTTAAAAGAGAACACTCTGTATATCTATTATTCATACCAGTGCACTGGTATTTTATACATTCAAATAGAATGCATACATTTAAAAAAAATTGACCTAAATTCCATTATTTTTTTTCTGAATACATTAATTCTACACAAAAGTAAAATTGTAATTACCCAGGAAATGATATCGCTCTTTTGCGCACGTAGTTCTTCATGTGGTGACAACATATTTGTAATTCATTAAATTTCAAGAAGCGACCACTACACAAACTACATGAGATTTTTATTGTGTTTTTGTTTGTTTGCTACTTATTGTTGGTGCTTCGGTTCAAGACCAATTGAGTTCAGTTCCTCAAAAACAACCATAGGCGTAGGTAGATGTTATTTTTACTAAAACGTCTTATTTTTCTATACAATAGGTTTGTTCGTAGAAGGAATTTAAAATCTATTGGAAATTTGTCAAACTCTAACATTCCGTTTGTGAATCGTTGTAAATTGATTGGGAACTTTGGGAATTTGACAGTGATATCTTTGATGAAAATGAACTAAAAATTCATCATCACTTTTAGAAGAGCTGAAAAAAATAAAGAATAAGTAAATAATTTTGTAATGTGTTTGTCATTCTTTGGCCATCCTAATAAGAAGTCAGAGATTTTTTTTCAAATGTCCGGTATTACAACATTCAAATTATTTTACTCACGTTTGATTTTAGACGGAACTGACTGGTTAGCTATTTCCGTGTTTTTTTTTATTATAATAGAAAAATAGTAAAAATTTGTCACTTTCTACATCATCACAATACGCATGATCTCATGTTCAAACTGAAAATTTGATCCCGGTCAGCAAATTATTCTGATAGTTGGCACCTGATCCGAAACAGAAAATTTCTTTCTTCGAACAAAGGATTTTTAAATCACCAACTGCCAAATTGTTTCTACGAACGCTTTTTTTTTCAATGCGCATGCCTCTGACGGTTTCTGATAGTTTCTGACTTTTCTGCGAACAAACCTAATATGTCCCCTTAAGTTGGAATCATAATAATAAAAAAGTTTTCAATATGATTCCAACTTGGGGGGACATATTGTATAACAAATTATTTATCATTTTATTCCATGAAATATCGAATACTATCGATATGAAGACAACAATTCGAAAATTACTTTTATAAATAAAGAATTTGTAAATTTAATTTATTTATTTTACGATTACTTTCTAAAAATGAGAATTATATATTTATTGACCACCTTGTATATAGTAAAACATCAAAAATAACTAGTCTTTGGTTATTTATGAGTCACGAACCTTATTTAAAAAAAATTTTGTTAATAAACCTGTAACAAGGGATATTTTTTTTTAAATTCAATTATTGTTTGGTATCAATAGTTATTTATGATATGTGTTAAAAGTACATTTTTAAGGCACGCATGTGAAGGTTTGCATAATGAGCGAAGCGAATTCTGCAATTGACATGAGTGCCTTAAAAGGTACTTTTAACACGTATATCATACAATATTTTTTCTACAAACGTTCAAAAAATGCAATAATACAGTTTGAATTAAATTTTAAAAACCTTTATTAATACATCCAAAGGAGATAATTTTAAATTATTTAAATTTAAATTCCATTTTTTCTGCGCATCATTCCTCCTTATCCACGGAAAATGGTAAAACAGCAGTGCAGGAAATTAATTTGTCAAATTGCACAAATTGTACTATTAATATTAATGTTAATAAATAAAATCTAAATATATATTGACGTTTGCTTTCAAAATTTGACAGTTCACTTTTACCAGCAGTGTCATAATAGTTATTTACGTAATTAGTGGGATATGGACATTATTATCGCACGCATGTGAAGTTTGCACGACGAGGCCGTAGGCCGAGTCGTGTAATCACATAAGTGCGTTAATAATTCCTATCACACGTGTTACGTACAAAATTTTATCTACAACTGTTTATTAGTATTATTAACAGTACCTATATTATAAAATTTGAAAAAAATTTCAATCCAACGTATTTTTAATAATATTGACTGCAAACATAAGGTACTGTATCATATTTTGTGACCATAGCAACAAAGACAAACAAGGCTGTGGAAAAAAAAATAAATTAGTAATGTCATCAAATTTTCAAAGTTGAATGAACAAAAATCTATAAAAATGAGTTCAAGCGAAGAAAATCTCCTTTTGGACATTGAAAATGCAGCTTCCAGTGTTATTTTAAATATTTAATTCTGGTATTAATATGTTTCTAGATTCTCATTACCGCACTAGTGCGGTAATGTAATCAAAAACGCACTAGTGCGGTAATATACGTCATTATGACACTGAAAATAGTGTCAAATCGTACCCGTTACATGACAGTTGTAGATAAACATTTTAAGGCACTCAGTGTCTTAAAGCTAAATATTTTGACGTTTGCTTTCAAAATTTGAAAATTCACTTTTACCAGCAGTGCCATGAACATTTTAAGGCACTCAGTGTCTTAAAGTGACATTTTTAAGGCTTCTATGGAGTGCTAAAAATGGCATTTTTAACACGTTTGTAGAAAAAAATCTTTTATCGCCAACCGTTAGTAAAGCCGTCAATGATCATATTGATTTCCGAAAGTAAGCAAACAGTTTACCTTCCTTTACTTTATCTACCGCATTTCCGGGGGTAAAGTGACATATGCGGCAGGTAAAGTATTTTGACTTTGACATTACTCGAAAATCATCATCTGTCAGTGTCACGCTTCTCCCTATTACGGCTCGATAATAGTTTTCCTGCGATTTATTCATAACAAATTATTGCTGTAGGTAACTCCTTTGACTTCAGGAATTAACTTTTATAACGCTTTAGGGTGTACCTCCAATTTAAATATAACAAATAATAAGTAGATTTGTTCTACATGTGCTGTTTACTTTGCCATAATAAAATGCAATGAAATATACCTCAGTTTTTAATATATTCTGAATTCTGAGCAGTTGGCGATAAAATTTTGTATGCACCACGTCATTAAAGTGTCTTTATCAGACTCGCCTGTTATTCGCCTCGCTTCGCTCGTCTCATAATTTCAGACTCGTCCGATAAAGAATAACTTTACTGCCGTGGTACATAAATAGTTTTTTGTTTAGTTTTTTTTTGTAACATAACTCAGACACAGATCTTATATATTGCAAATAATACCTATAATATACAGGGTGTTTCTAAATTCATGCAACAAAATTCAGTGACCAAAATTAAGTTTTTATTTATTTTTTCTAAAATTTGAGTAAAGCTAAAAACTTGAAATTCTGTAAATTTTGTGCGCTCGCAAAGGACTAACCACGGGTATTTTTTCAATATTCCTGTTACATAATACGGGGGTGAAATTAGCAATCCTTACGTTATTCTATATCATACTTTTTTCAAGATGAAGTTGTATGAAATAAAATTTAACTTAAAATCCTTGTTTTATTTAAAAATTTTTTTTCTTAAACTCTTCCCAAAACCAAAAGCTGGAGAGAAAAAAATAAACACCATAATTTATAATTTTCTTAATAAATTCAGTGGGAAACACTAAAGATGTAAAATGTAATAGGATTCAAAATAAATGATTGAAATGCAAGAAAATTAGAGAATTTCAAGTTTCTGAAATTGGAAGAAAAAAATAAAAACTCAATTTTAGTCACCACCTTCTAAGGGTGATATCTCGGAAAGAGTTGGACTGAGGAAATCCAACAGGGCGTGAATTTATTGAGGATCAGTAGGGTTATATGTACCACTTTTCACAATAGGATTCATTTTTTCAAACACTCCATGTTAAATGGCAACCATTTTTTGGCCCAAAAACAAAAATACCAAAAAACAAGTTTATTTGTTATTACTTTTTTTAGGTCATGTGTTAAAAGGTTCTTCTGGGTCTCAAACTGTTAGTATATAATTTGTGCCAACTCAATGCTTCTCATTATTTTTTAGTCACTCACTATTTTCCAGATATTTAAGATACAAAAACCCACTTTTACAATCTATTCAGTAAAATGCCTAATGGCCATATCTCTCCTTGCATTAATCATACAAAAAAATTGTCATCTCAACGGCCTTCAATTGGGCCCATATGCTTTTCAAGCAAAAACAGATTGTTCATATAAAATTTGAAAAAATTCCTTGAAAATGAGTATTTTTTGGGTAAAAATGGAAATTTTCCATGTCCGATATCTCATGAAAGATTGAAAGAGAACTTTCCGTTTCAAAAGCCGGCTATTTTTTCAATAGGTAGTTTTATTTTGTTATATTTTGCCCCCTTCCTCCCCCTTCTTAGGTCCACAATTCCACAAGTTTTATTATCAAATTTGTCACACCCTCCTTAACAAAATTCATTGTACTTTAAGTGGCTACAATTTCTCTTCACTGGATTATTATTCGAATAGAAAATAATAGTATATTATACTCCAAGTTGGTGAAGACTATTATTATTGACCGAGCACCAAGATTATTTCGCGAGGGGCTTTTCCCCGAGCGAAATAAGGTGCGAGGTTTATAAATTTCTTCAACACCATGGTGTTTATTATTAACCACTAATAGAATCCACAATAATCCCAGGAGGCTGAGGTGGTACCGGCGAAGGGACGGCTCCAGTGAAAAAACCACTAATAGAGAAATTCAACTCAATCTCAGTGGGCTAAAAGAAGCAATAATTGTCAACTTCACAGCTAGTAGTGGAAAAAAATATTTTTGCCTCTTGCAGTTCCCTATTCCGAAATGAAAAAACGATCGCTTCCGGCTGCTAATTTTAACCTCATTTACATAAATAGCAATAAAAATGAAAAATGCCTTCAAATTTAGTAGAATAATCAGAAAAAAAATCCTTCTCTATACTACATTCAATCGATGAGTCGGAAGAAATGATACATTTTTCCCGCGAACTGTTTCCCACACCTTTTAAATTTCAATTGGTAAGTTTATGGTAAAAGCAACATATATTTAGCATATTCGGTGACTTGGTCACGCTACAAACATTTTTTTCAGAAATGCTAGTTTCAATTCAGACCACACACACGATTTCAATGTCATCAACAAGGTGTACAGTAAATTATTTATAATGACAAACTCGTACAAGGTCTTAAACAAGTAGTATCGACAAAAATAAGGAAAATAACAATACAAGTCCAATGAGGACTAGTCTATAATTCAATTTTAACAAAAAATACCAAAATTTTTTTTTCCATAACCACTATGCACGCAGTTTTCTACACAAATTTTTTTACGCAAAGCAGGCCTTTTCCTAATTCTATTGATAACCGTTGGAAAAGCAATGCGAAAAGTACATGCTATGGCACTTTTCCGCACCGAAATGTCAAACAAAGCTAGGTACCTATGACCTGTCAACTTTTTTTGACAATTCAACCTAATAGTGTACAATTTTTAAATGAATACCAAGAGTAAGTAAACTATTTATTTCATTATTTATTTTGATTTATTAATTATAAAAACATCTTTCTGTTCAAAGTTTAAATAAAATAACTCTATAAATTACTGTATTTCTTTCATTAATAAATGTGGTTGTAGAAAAAATATTGTGTACTTGTACTTGTACACAAATCACTTTTCCCACTCGCTTGGCGCACTAGTTATACAAACTACTATTTTCTATTGATTATCTGTGGGATAAAAATTCCTTTTTGGGGAATTGAAACTTCCTACGTATTAAGTTCCTTTTCGTTTCTATCTATAAGAAACTATTAATTATCTTTTATTATGGCGTTCAATAATAATTGAATCGAAATTAGAACTCTTTCCGTGTAGGTGTTGAATTAATAACAATTTAAATATTGTAATTAATTTGTTTGTTTTGACTACCATAAATAATGTAGCAGGCGTTAAGTCTTGAATTTATTTAATTTCAATTCGTTTGGGTTGAACTCAACTAGTACGGGGAAGTAAAGATATAAAATAGAATAAAATTCCAACGGAGATTTTACTTTTTTAAACGAAAGTAATCGACTACTTTCCTAGATTTGTCATAAGATTCCGCTTGAGCCGATGCAGCTTGGCAACAGTTTTTCAACCATAACTTTTTTAGATTTGATTGTACAAAAAAATTGTGGGCATCAAAATGTAGGTAATTTTATACCCTATGAGATGACGTAGTGGAATATTTAAAAAAAAATTTAAACCCTTAATTTTTGAAAAATTGAAAAAAAAATTTGAAAATGATTTTTTAAGTGACAAACATACTCGTAATTAGAATAACAATAACTACAACGTGGTTTTTGAAGACAAAAAAAATGGAGGAAAATATTCAAGTGCGATATGGACAATCCACACGAGTCGAACAGCATATTTTTTCTACGACCCACTTAAGAAAAAATCTAGAAAATAAAAATTTCCATATACTGTAATATAACTTCAAATTAAAAATTTAACAATTCAATTTTATGTTTCCACTAATTTTTTTGTGGTAAACGTACAGTTCTTGAATGTCCAATTTGTATAATGCTACGGTTTCCCTTTTTAAATATACGATGCTTCGGACTCCCTCATGAAGGGTACCGTACCATTATCTATAATAATGAATATTCTGCTAAATATTTCAAACATCTACCTGTTGTCGTTATTAATATCAAGCAGAATAATTATTTAAAAATAAAATAAACAATTTAAAAAAACTTCTTAACGGGGAATCGGACCCGGGTCTACCGCGTGAGAGTCTGGTTTGCTTACTACTCGACCACCGAGGAATATACAAACTGTTTATCTATAACGTCAGATGTATTACATAATTTTATAAAATCTGAGGTCCCCTTAAATACCCATTTTATTCTGTTTTAAGTATTTGTTGTTAATTTGTACGGATTATTTTATTTAAGTTTATCTTTGTAAATGAATATTCTTGATCCAGTGCTTCTATGAGAGACTTTTTTTGACAAGTTATTCTGACGTTTCTTTTAAATTGAAAAAAGATGAGTGACGGATACTAAACTCGAATGCTGATTAGTGGATTTCATATACGTTCTAGGATGTATATGTTACGGATAAAGTATTTACTTAGCTAGTATATAAACTAGTTGGATAGTATACAAACTATCCAACTGCCTGGTTATTTTGATGAAAAATCATATTTTCACTAAAATAGCTACGAGTAATGGCTGGTTTGTATTATATCCAGCTAGTTTATAAACTATACAAAATTTATCGCTAAAACTCAAACCACAAGGAAATTACACAAATTAGCTAGCATTTTTGGCTAGTTTGTAAACTATTTACATTAGTTGGATAAAGTGTGAACCTGATATTGGTAGTAACAAACTAATCAATTCTCTTAGGTTAATTTAGTTTAGGATAGTAAAATCCTTAATCAAAAATGCTTTCTTTATTAGTACGATGTAAGATTGTTACAGGTACCTATTATTACTTTACAAAAAATGAAAGAAATATAACTAATAATACCGACAAAATATTAACAATAAATTATGTCAGGACATTAAAACCACCAAACAAAGAATAGTATCATTTGTTGGAGTAAGTTGCACTCTTGTGGCACTTACTATTACACGTTTATCCAGACGCAAGACGTTTACACTTTTTATTCGCACAACTCTTCTTGTAGTGACATCGCACATATCCTTGGGTTGAGCCCGATACTGAAACTTTCCCACAGCGCTTCGTAATGTTATTTCGGTGTCCGTCTTGTCATTTTCCAACTTTTAAAATTGTTGCTTACATATTTCAAATTTGTTGCGGAAATAGAGCTGTTTAAGGACACCGTGAACAGTTCCAATTCGGTAAAATTCATCTTCTACACTCATTATGACGC
>CAJUYI010000064.1:91287-112983 GCA_910591695.1 Galerucella pusilla
CCCCCCTGACAACAGCGCAAAATCTCCTTGTTTGTCATTGGCTCTAGCCTACCAACGTCTACCACAGGAATTCAAATTTCAATATATTTTTTCATTTTTATTTGAAATCGTGGAGTTGTGATGTTAGTTGCAAATGCTTAGTTGAGAACCAATATGCCTTGTGAAATTTTCATTGAAATTCATGAAACGAGCCCATTGGGCCCATATGCTTTTTTTAAGCAAAAACGGATTGCTCCCAAAATTTAAAAAATCACCCAAAAAAGAGGATTTTTTGGGTGAAAATCGAAATTTTCCATGTCCAATATCTCATTAAAGAGAGAGAACTTTCCGTTCCAAAAACCGGCAATTTTTCCAATTTGTAAGTTTATTTTGCCCCCTTCCTCCCCCTTCTAAGATCCACTCTTCGATTTGACACAACCTCCTTAACAAAATTCATTGTACTTTGAGCATACAGATATTACCTCTATGACTTTAAGTGACTACAATTTACCTTCTTCACTGGATTATTATTTGAATAGAAAATAATAGTATATTATATACCAAGGTGGTGGTTTTGCCCCGAGCGGAATGAGGTGCGAGGTTTATAAATGTCTTCACCACCATGGTGTATATAAAATTTTTTCCACTACTAGCCAAATTTAAGACAAAAATTGAAAATAATTAACAAACGCACCACGAGAAGCGTTTACTCCGTCGTCTGACTTACAAGTACACTGTCAGTTTTCGATATATTATGAACGTACTCGTTATGTCATCAGTCATTTTTGGTTGAGCGCGAATTTTAAACTAATGGTATTTTTATTCAAATAATTTTATGTTGATAGGTAATTTCAAGCTTCAAATATGTTGAAGACAATCTTCTGGGTATACAAAATTATGTTGCACAAGTTTTTGTTGAACTACTATCCCTGAATTCTCAAAATATTTGAATTTGTTCATTATTGACCTAGGTTAATGATAGAAAATTACTAACCACTAATAGAGAAATTCAACTTCTCAGCTGGCTGGAAGAAGCAAGAATTGTCAACTTCACAGCAAGTAGTGGAAAATAGTATATTATTCAACAAGCATATTATTATGATGGCTATTAAATGAAAATGCTGCTTCTTCTTATCATTATCAATTTTATTGTCCCTGAGTTTAGATCTAATATATCGGCTACAACATAATAGTATATTATTAAACGAGCAATTTATGATAGCCATAATTCACGATGGGTGACGTTTGCGTCACGAGCCGCAGGCGAGGGGCGCAAGTCACCCAAGTGAATTATGGCCATAAATTGCGAGTAGAATACTATACTTTGTCCACGACATTTAATTTATTTATAAATAAATAAAAGTCAGTAGCGATTTGGCATATTACTAACCTCAAAATGTTGTGGCAGCTACTTCAAATAATTTGACATATATAGAGATGGGCGATACTGTAGAAAGTATCAATACAACGTACCGTTATAAATATATTGTTTTGAAATACTTAATATTAGAAAATATCGTTATGAAAAGTATCAATACTAAAAATTACAATATTTTATAGATACGATATACAGGGTGGGGCACTATGAACGAACTATTCTCTGGCGTCTTAACGGCAAATGTATGCCCAAAAATAGTGTACTTACCCTTAATAAAATTCTGATTTAAGAGACCTTTCATTTATCGATAATAAATCATACAACAAAGCACTTACTGTCAAAATAACAAATTTTAAATTTTTAAAATCTTTCCATCGGAGTATCATGTCATGGGTAACTAGATATCAGCAAATAATTGAGTATTAAAAAACAAATTTAAAATTTCTCGAGAACTATCAGAGTTAGATATAGGCAACCCTAATACCAACTGAAAGGTGATAAATTCCCACGTTTAACAGACCCAACAGATACTGGGTGTTCCATTTAAATTAAGCCAGAAATTCATGTATTAAATGGTTAGTGTTATACTGTCATATTAAAAACACCCTGTATATGATAGCATACCAGCATGTTAAAAGCTTCTAGTGAGCTGGTGTAAAGCAAATGTGGTTATTCGTTTTTATTTTGAAGTTATTGTATTTTTTCGGAGGGTCTACAAATTATGTAAAATCGATTTATCCTGGAAACTGAACTAGATAGGTATGGGGAAATGTTAATGAACTTACATTATTTTTAATAGTACAATTCAAAAATGTGATAAAATACAGGGTGTTCCGTTTAAAAAAACCTAACTTTGATACGGCACGCTTTTTTGGAGCACCCTGTATATTCCAAAATATTTTTAAATTATGGTCCTAAGTAATCTACTTAATTCTACGTCTTATTTTTTCTAATTTTATTTGCCGTTAAGACGCCAGAGAATAGTTCGTTCATAGTGCCCCTCCCTGTATGTCAGAAACAAATTTCCTGAACAAAATACACAGATTTAATAGTTTATTTCATATTGTACCCCCATCTCTAGTAGTCGGGAATTATGAAACATAATTCACGACAGTTGATATATGGGTACCATATACCTTTAGTTAGGAGGTAAAATATTGACTTATTATTAGGTGGTCGTGGACAAAGTATATTTCTTTCTCTAAATCCTTTTATAAAAATCTCTCTTGATTCAATCATACCAACACCTTGTATGATAAAACAAACAACATTTATTATTCTTTTTTACAAAATTGCAAACAATTATATTTTTTTGCGATCTGACCATTCCACCTCAGTGTCTCTTGAACACCCACATGACTCATATGTTTATATTACGTTTTATCTATTTGATGATCAAGTTTGTTGTTGTTTATATCTTATATTCGAAATCCGGCGGAGGCGGTCAATCAACCACACCTACCACGTTTGTCTGTAAAAATAAATAATTTAAAAATTTTGCGTACTTAACAACTTCTTGCTTTAAATTTCGGTCTGTCTGTTGTACAAAAAAGGCAGCGACAAGTTACTTCCTTTGTATATTTTGGTTTCCTTGAAGGTTTAATTCAAATTTGACTGCTTTAGTAGGTAACCGTACATCATAGTAGGTTCAATCTATGTTAGTCCCTCACAGCGCGGACCGGCGATTGTAAACTGGGCCGATTATCAGGTAATGCCCACTAACCAGTATTGAATCTCGGCCGGCCAAAATTTTGTACCTTATTTCAGGAATGTATTGATTGATCGATTCAGCACCACCGGTCAGAGGCTTAGAGTCCTCGGCACCTCAGCCTTTATATGAAGAGACCAATAGCCCTTTTATTTTCAGACTCAACAGTCTTTTCACTAGGTCCTTCTTGGAGAAATCCTAGGAGTCTATGCTGGCAGGTAGAACTTAGTATTATAAATAAGAATATCCTAACAGCATTATGTACTGCAATTCAACAAACTGTGAAGATAATAAATCGCGCGACCCCTGTATATACGGTGCACGTGTTTTCCAACGACCGCCTATTTTCGGCTTCTCTTTATAAGCTTGGCATGAGAGCGCCGACAGCCGGTTAGGTTGATGTACGATGTCTGTGGGTACTTCTGCCGAACCCTTGTAAAATTTTTACGATAAGGTACTCACAACGTTCTCTATACAGGGTGTTCCACAACGAGTTTAAACTATCTGTATGTGGCAAAATACTTATAGTAAAATCATGAAAATTTCTACGTTTGGGTTTTCGGATACGATCTTTTCAACTAAAATATTTCTCTCAAAATTTACAGAAAACATTTGCCTTATTTTTAACCCCATTAAAATAGAAAAAACCGGGTGGTTCTATTTTTTTTGAACACTTTTTTACAAACCCTATGTAAAATGAAAAATGTCTCATTATAGATTTAAATACGTCTGACCCTGCTAAAAGCAACCGAACAGAAACCATTTTCATATCTTTAAGGGTATCCTCGTAAAAAAATAATTTACAATGGTCTGCAACGGTCAATTTTTTTACAAAAAAATCAATAACTCAAAAAGTACGCATTTTTCGAAAAAAGTTTTCAGACAAAAGTATACTAAAATTTTAGGTATATTTTAAAAATGTATTAATATACAGGTTGTTCTATTTGAAATAACAAACTTACAGTCGACTTCCGGTAGAACCGGATGTCTGCCATCTTTGAAAATATTCTAGTTAAAAAGATCGTATCCAAAAACCTAAACGTAGAAATTTTCATGAATTAACTATAAGTATTTTGCCATATACAGATAGTTTTAACTCGTCGTGGGACACCCTGTATACGGTACGGTTTGTGTGTTTTCAGACTATTTTTTACGTAAACAAAGCAAATGTGTTAAGCCATACCGAAAGCGGTTCCCATAGATGTAACGTCGCATTTTAACATGGGAAGATAGAAAAGAGTGCGTGAAATTTACTAATACGGCTAGAAGAATTTCACTTGTGCAGTTAAATAAATTATGGTAGATTCTTTTTTGTTAATTAAAGAAACTCCACTCATGAGATATTGTTAATTATATTGGGTAAATGAATTGATAATGTTCATTAACATAGTGAAATTGCAGAGCGCCAGGTATCTAACTAAGAGAGAGTGAAACTGGTTTAAATTATAATAAAAAAAGTAAATAAACGCTATTATTGGTCTGTGTAATTAGAGGTTAGGTTCAGTGATTCACTTTTATTTTTCAATGTACGAGGTAATTCTTGAAGAATTCTTCTAATTTTTTTGAGTTACATGATCTTGTCGATATAGCCAAAAGTGATAATAATACTTCTGCTAGTTTAAGTCACCTTTCATACAAGGTGTCACAAGTTGTCGTTTACAGGCAATATCTCGCTTAATTTAAAAGATAATCCAATATTGTAAAAATTATTATGAAGAGCATCAAATGACTTGATATAGGCCAAGCAATAGGTAAATATTTTTGACAAAAATCCTAATAGAAAGCGGATGATGCCATCATATAAAAGACATTGCGTAGTATCATTTTAATGTTTTGGACACGCAAATGTTGTTCAGTCATTTGTTATAAACATTTAAAACGAAAAAAACCTTCTTTTTTTAGTTTTTTTCATATAGCGTAAAACGTACTGAAGCAATTACAATGGTATGTGTAGATAAATTGTAGAAAATTAAAATACGAACAAAATGAGAGGTCGAGCGAGTTAATTGGATAATTAGGATCCGAGAAAATCAAGAAAAACCGGAAAATTAGTCATTTTTTTGAATATTCATATCTTTGTCATTTTCCATTTGCAAGAGCTGAAACTTGGTATAAAAGAAGTTTTTCGTATGCCCTTTATATGCGCGAAGAGCAGACGCCAAGCGACGTTTAGTTTTATTGCAATTGCAATTTCAATTTTTTCATACAATAATTTTCAAAGTGTCTGCATCATCTAAAACCTAGATATAAAAATTTTCAGTCGTATACGAGGTTTTTCAAAAATATAAGATTCATTCAAGAGTAAAGTAGGTACCTTTAAATTTGACAATATCGAAAAATATTACTAAAAAAAGTTGGATATGTCGAAGCATTAGTATGAGTAGAAAATAAATTTGTTTGTTTCTAACATTAATATCATAGACTGTGAGCCCATGACATCACAAGTGTCGATAGCATATGTTCGTATGCCCTTTTAGGGATATACTCAGACAGCCCGGGCAACCAGGAAAAAGTGTCTCCGAGGGTCTATGACCAGTCCTTGCACCTGCTATGACCTCTAGTTTCGGTTGAAAAAAGGGTTAAGTATTCGATGAACGAGGAGGCTCGGGCATGTAGATACATCATCGTATCTTGTAAAAATAACCGGGCGCTAGTCGGGTTGCATACGTCTAGGTCGCTACCGGAAGGAGGCATACGAACTGGAAGTGGCAATTTTCCACTGGCGATGGGCGATAATAGAGGAAAGTATGCCCTGTGGGTAGAACGACTACTTTCGACCCATTAACCACTATTCCGACCTTTGCATACGATTTCGGAGAGGGCATCTCGATTTATGGCAACATCAACTTTCCGGACTAATCTATAAATAGTCGATAATTTATGTTCGTATGCCAATCTCGGGGCCGATAGACTACGACATTTTAATGTACAAAAGCTGGTTTGCATACGCTCAGGTCACTACCAGAAAGAGGCATACGAGGCGGAAGTGCTAATTTTGCACTAAGATTTTTCGGGCATAAATTTTGATCATGTTGCTGTTTTTTATATAAAAAAGGTAAACATTATATTTTTATTGAATGAAAATGACATTCAATGTATGAAAACGAAATTATATTTGTTCACGATCATCTGTAATTTTTTCGGTATGTATGTATGTGTGATTTTTTTGGGGTGACATTCACTGAGACCTAAAAGGTCTATTGTGCCCCCTTACTTCTACTCAGTTTCTGAGGAGAGTCTCAGAAACTAGTAGTTCCTTTAGTCGTATTTCCCGGAGGAATTTTAGGATGTCTGCAGGCTTCAACTTAGGCAAATGTTCCTCTTCTATCCAGTAATCTCCCAGGTGCTGTGCTCTAGGATTCTGGAGTGCTGTGCAGTTGGAAAGTATGTGGATGGAGGTTTCTTCTTCCATTCCACAAAATCTGCATTCTTCTTCCTCCACTATTTTGAGCTTTTTCAGGTGCCCATTCAGGCGACAATGTCCCGTTAGGATCTCTGTCAAAACTCTTAGCGCAGTTTTATTTTGACTTATGCATTCTTTTGATCTCAACAGGTTGTAGTCACCCAGAAGAGTCTTTGATTGTATAAGTCCTACTAGATCTTTCCAATGGTCAGATCTTCTCTTTTTCTCGGCTTTACTTATTTCTTCCAATATTACATTGGAGCTGATTCCGCAAAAGGGTTCGGGCCCCCAGTTCGGTAAGAAACTCAAGGGTCAGGTGCGGGACAATCCCTTCAGTGCCCCGGTTTATATATCGTCTGTCAATCCTCGAAAAAAATGTTCAAGTTACCCGGACTCGAATGAAATTATGTAAGCTGAGGTATCTCGACCCCCCGAATCTTCATTCAATGTTGGATTGACCGCGTGAAAGAGGGGCGACATATTTCCAAAGTTGTACATTGAAATTTCAACTTGATGATTTCTCATCTACAACATTATCAAATTTTCGGTGGACCCGGCAAACAAATAATAGCTCCAAGATTCCCTTGATCGAAGTGGTTTTTATTATTTTCTGGGGCTGCGGACATCCGCGCGCTCCAGGAGTAGGGGTATTCATTCGAAAGGGACCAAAGGTAGTCCCTGATTTTTTTTTTGGGCTTGACCGTTTTGGCCTGTCCAATGTTTCCCTGGTTGGGCTTTTGAGCCATATTGTGAATTTTCTTAAGTCAGAAAATTTTGTAAACAACAATTTTTCCCTACAAATTCAAGTCATTTTGAGCCAAAAGTCGGGATAAAAAAAGTTGTTCAACCCAATTCCCTGAAGTTAAAAGTTTGGCCAAAAAAATGTTTTCGGATCTCCGCCCTGGCCACTAGAAATTTTCAAAAGATCTGAAAAAACTTGGGGTTACTCCGGATACCAAACCCTCCCAGTTCCCACTGAAATCAAATAAATTTGTTTTTCAAAATATCAAAAGCACCTGGAATGAGACGAAAATGATAATTATATGGGTCCTGGTCACTGTAAATAGTTATTCGTGTCATTTCCACCGAAATAATGGTTTTTCTTTCATGGGCTCACGGTCTATGATGTTAATTTAATAACTTACTGTTTGAATATATTTTATCATCTGCAAAATAAATAGATATGCACTTATTCCGCGTTTTTAATGCAAAATTATTAAAAAACATGAAAAATCTAGAAGATTATCATGTGTCGTAATCACAAGAGATAAATGTTCATTCAAAATAGAAACATTAGTGAAAAATTGAATAATCTGAAATTCCAATTTAAATGAATGTAATTACATATTTAATCGTAGTTTTTAATTCTAATCAACTTTTTTTGTAACATTTTTCGATATTATCAAATTTAAAGGTACTTTACTTTTGAGTGAAATTAATATTATTTGACAAACCTCGTATACGACTAAAACATTGGATATTTGTTGACTGTATTCAAGGTTTCAGATAATGCAGAACTTTTTTTCCTAAAATTGATAATAAACAAGTTTTCCATATGATTCCAACTTATGGGGACATATTGTTTATAGTATGCCTCTACTTAATCCCCGCTGCCCCTCTACTCCGTTTCTTCCCGGCTGTCATTTTTAGCGGTGTTCTCGGGCGTTTTTGGTTAACTTCACATTTAATAGAAATCGAGAATATTCGTTTTGTTGCTCCATGTCTATACTTTTCAAAACCGTTTTAAAATTTAAAAGCGGACAATCGACAACGCATCCAGAAACTTAGAAAATTATAGTACGAAAAAATTAAAATTGCAATTGCGATAAACCTAACCGTCACTTGGCGTCTACTCTTCGCGCATATAAAGGGCACACGAAGAACTTCTTTTGTACCAAGTTTCAGTTTTTGCAATTGAAAAATGACGTAGACATGAATTTTCAAAAAAATGACTAATTTTCCGGTTTTTCCTGATATTCTCGGTTCCTAATTATTATCCGATTGACTTGGTCGACCCCTCATTTTGTTCGTATTTTAATTATCTACAATTTATTTTCTCATACCATTTCTGTACGATTTACGCTATATGAGAAAAACCAAAAAAATAAAGTTTTTTTTGTTTTAAATGTTTATAACAAATAACTAAACAATACTTCGCAATGTCTTTTATATTATGGCATCATCCGTTTTCTACTGGGATTTTTGTCGAAAATTACTATACTCGCAAGGTCCGTTGCTTGGCCTAATAGTTCTTTGGAAGTCACCTCTCACTTTCTATTTTCAAAATGACACACCTTGTATATTTTCGTTGCAAATTGCTTGTCACTCTATTTGGAATATAACGATATAACATACTTGTAGGTTTTTTTATTATTAGCAAAAAAATTAAACATTTTATGACATTTTGCTTTATCTAATTAATTATCTTTATTGCTTCCGCTACTGGTTTCAAAAACTCCACGAAAAATAAATAGATAAAAAAAACAAGCTTTTTATGTAAAAAATTTATGATAATAATAAGTGTTTAATTTAAATCAAAAATCGACCTTTTCAATATTTTTTTAAAATACAATGATTACTGCAAGCCAAACATCAGGGTGAACTATTTTGAGTCGCTCACTCTGTATTTTTTTCCGTTTTTTTTTATTTTACCAAAAAATTTGTGTTCAAAAATGAGATTTAAATCGAAAAAATTTTTGATCTTAAAACTTTTAACTTGTCCCCCGTATAATAATAATCAAAATACCAAATTATGCTAAACTGGTTGTTATTCTATATTAGAGTACGATAATTTTTTGTGCAAATTCCTTTTGTAACCAGTTTCTGATTTAAATATTTAGAGACAGAAAAAAAAATTCATGCAGATGTAAACAAAAAACGGGTTTATGTATATTCGTCGTCGCCTTTTTTGCCTTGTGATAAAAAACCGCAGATGTTAATATGTTTATATTAAATGTGTTAAAAGTATTACTATAATGTTAATCGACTTGTTGTTAAGTTCAAAAGATTTTTGCACGGTTCGAATCAGTTTAATGCGTCCACGTTGAAAGCTTAAAGTGTTCGTGTTGAAAATGGGAAAATTTATTAGCTGGTGGTCCACAAGAAACTATGCAACCACGTAAGTCTTCATTTTATTATCACCAAAACTGCTAATTTTTATCAAAAATTCCTCAGCATATTTTTCGTTTATTACAACTGAAAATCCAGAGAAACTCCACAGCCTAGAGTTTACTCTCATCCTCGTCTGCTTCGGAAGATATTTCCAGTCTCCTTTATTACGATTCTCACCAACTTTTGGGAACTCTTATCTACTTCAGAAGATAGTCGGGGGCTGTTCTTAGTTTACCAGCAGTACTCAAACAATATTTTCACCTGGCTTGTAGCTAAAAACACCAAAAATTGTGTCGTTTTTTTAGAGAACCAACCAGATCTATTAGATACTTCTTTCTACATATGAAAACAAAAATTACTCCCTTTTTTATTGAGAAAAAAAAAGAGATCTCGATTTTTACCATCTTTCTAGCAATTTTTTCACATTTTCTCACCGTTTAACCCTTGAGAAATCGGGCGCTTGCAAATCACTTGAAGAGTCGGGTGGGGTCTATGAGACCCAGTTTTTATTTTGCAGAATATATTATAAAATAATAAATAAAAATATTTTATACGCAAAATATCTTTTTTTATTTCATTTTTAATACATCTTAGCTATTTTGAATCCAACAATAAAATAAAAAACATTTCTTATAAAATACCAAAAATAGGTTAACAAAAATGCACTTTTCTTACATTTAGTAGAAAAAACTCTAATCCTCACTTCAATTTTCAATGCATTCTTCGCACATCATGACATGTTCTAAGCATAGCCATTTTTGGTTATGAATAAAAATACTTACTTCATGTGAATTATATTATAAAAAAACAGGAAAACAAATTCACTTGCCGAAGCTACAAAAGTTACTTAAATGGTCGGGTGGGGTCTGACAGACCAAACATGCAAATAACTAGCGAACTATTGGACACTAACGCACACGCCTTGGTTCACTAATACTCGACCTTCGGACGAAAAGTTACTGACAATTGCGACGCGCTCCGATATAAAACAAGAGTGGTTGTACGAGAACGAAATGGCTGAGGTCCCACAGACCCAACCCGACCACTCAAGGGTTAAACCTTCCCTCCACTACGACAAACATTTCAAAACCAAAATTAACTGTATCGGACCAGCCGTTTTCGAGTTTTAGCGAGACAAACGAACAGCAATTGATTTTTTTTATGTATATAGAGATTCTTTTGTCCGTGTGTATACTACTGACGCATAAACCGTTGAACCGATTCAGATTCACATTTGGTCCCGGTAGGTGGCATGGTAATCGGGTTTACAATAAAAAACTCCAAAACGGATGAAATTTTTTGTGTGTTCAATGGATTCGAGATTATTTTAGATCCATAATTTGTACAAGTAGATGGCTTTGCAATCGAGTTCATCCTAAACGGATGTGCCGATTTTGATTAAATTGTTTCTGTGAGTTTGAGGAAGTATAATTTAGCAAATATTTTATCTGAAGCCGTGAAAGGAACGCAGTCGAAAACAATCGATATTGCCACGTTTAACTATGAAAAAGCTAAAGTAGTGATAATAATTAGAAGTGGAACTTTTTATTATTAACAATATGATTAAACGTTAATTCTCTAAAATGTTTGTTTCCTTAGATATTTTCTATCAACATTATTTTTTCAATTTATGAATATTGTAAGATGAGCACTTTTCCAAATTCGCTTAAGGCTTCTTCAAGCTCTGGCAGCGTTGTACGAAAACCATAATTACCACACCCTCCGAATTACATAATTGGTGATTTTTATCGAGAGCTGACTTCTTATTGGCAAGCGCGTGCGTGTGTTCTTCCCTCTCACTTCCTCAATTGACTGATATTGATTTATCCAGTGGCGCTGGTAGTGTCAGTTACCTTTGTATTTTCAATTTTACTTGGTAAATTAGGTACCGTACGCCACCATACGCTACCGTACGTTTATGACATAATATGCCTCGCCTCTTACCGATTCCCCGTAGCTTCAGATAAACTTGCCAAACCATAACTAGATGATTTAGATTCACAATTAGTTCCGGTAGATAGCGCTGCAATCAATTTCTTACTGAACTACTAAACGGTTTTGTTGACATTTTGCCTAAGTGTTTTTTTGATACGGTCTTTTCAAAAAAATGATTAAATTCACAAAAAAAAAATTTGGTACAGGACAATGACGGTTAGATCTAATCCCATACATAGAAGAATAGAAATTTTCTCGGACAGCCAAGTGGCTTTGAAAGCACTTAGCTCTCACCGTGTAACGTCGAAATTGGTTTTAGACTGCCAAAAAAGACGCTCCTCAATATAGTCCAGTAACTGAACACCTGAAAATATCGGAAGCTCCTGAAAAGTCGCTGAAGACTTCACTTTGGGCTCAATTCGTAGGTCACGGCAGGTGTTTTTAAACGAGAAAAAACTTAACGCGATTGAGTTTGCGGAAGGGGGGGGAATGGCCCCCTAAACCCTGGAAAACGGGTTTCTCTTTAATATCTGGCTAAATATGCGAATTGAAGAATTTTTCTTGCGATAAAAAATGAAGATCGTCTTTTTATCTATAAAAATGGTCCTTATCATTTTTTTTCGAAAATTCGATAGTTATCGAAATAATGAGACCTAAAAGTCTCCTCATGCTTTAACTTTTAACTTGTAAGCGGGCGGACGAATTGTTCCATAACTCGGCGAAAAATCGACATTTTTCGATGATTCACAGTTCATCGCAATGGGAGACTATTGAGACTATTTCATTAATTTGTTCATATTTAAAAAAATAGTCTTTTACCCTAAACTTTTTTTATAATGGGACCTTAGGAGGTCTTGAACATCTTTCTTGCGTTATGATAAAAATTTGATTTGTTCATTTATTTATTTTAAAAAAAGTCGGGTTTTTACCGGTGTGATCAATTTCTCAGATTTCTGGAAAATGATTGGATTTTATTAAAAATCAAAAAGTATATTCAAAAACTAGACACTCTAAGCTTTAAAATGATGTGCATTGAAAAGCAATATATAGGATGATAAATTTTTAAATCGCGCTTGTTCCACAGATTGTACAGAACTCCGAAAACGGCTGAAATTTGTGAATAAATATATCAATTTTCCATCAAAACGCAAGAAAGATATTAAAAAAAATTCTGAGATCATTCAAGACCTCCTAAGGTTCCATTATAAGAAAATTATGATAAAAGACTATTTTTTAAAAAAGTCTGAACAAATCAATGAAATAGTCTCAAAATCTTGTGGAAAAAAACTTTGACTGCTTTTTTTAAATATTTTAGTCAAGTAAAACGAGCTGCAAGTCACATGGTCTTCCCATTGCGATGAACTTTGAATCATCGGGATATGTCAATTTTTTGCCGAGTTATGGAACAATTCGTCCGCCCGCTTACAAGTTAAAAGTTAATGCGAGAGGAGACTTTTAGGTCTCATTATCTCGGTAACTATCGAATTCTCGAAAAAAATGATGGGGCCCATTTCTGTATATAATAAGACGATCTTCATTTATTATCTGAAGAAAAATACTCTAATTCGCATATTTAGCCAGATATTAGCGAGAAATCCGTTTTCCAGGATTTAGGGGGCCATTTCTCCCCCTTCCGTAAACTCAATCGCATTGAGTTTTTTCTCTTTTAAAAACACCTGCCGTGACCTACGAATTGAGCCCAAAGTGAAGTCTTCGAGGACTTTTCATGAGCTTTGTCCCTTAATTTACAGGACTATTAGGAGAACTCAATAAAGTATTGCTGTTCTGGATCCCTGGCCATTCTGGCATGGAAGGAAACGAGAAGGCAGACTCTCTTGCAAGGGAGAGAGCTGCACGTGTTTCTATCGGACCAGAACCTACAATTATTGGCATCTCAATAAGTTTTGCCAAACAAACACTAAATAGATGAAAGAAGATGATGAAACAACATAGCATATACTTTGTGCCTGCCCTGCCGCGTCTTGTATCTGATGTTTGGCAGGGTCTCTCTCCCGCCCTCGGACCTGAAATATAATTCACCAAATAAACGAATCGGCTTTGTTAAGAAGCTGAATTTGTTTGGTGAAATCTGAATACGTGTGAGCCAAAATAGACTCTTGCGAGTCGCAGTGGAGGGCTTTATAGACCCACAAACCTAAGCTAACCTAGATCCACTTTTTAAAAAATGTATAATAGTTTTAGTGTGATGAAGTAGACATTTTAAAATCGGTTTTTTACCTTTAATGTAAAACAAAAGAATCACTTTATCTATATTATTGTGGTATAAATGATTATTTCAACACTAGTGTGAATATAATTTCATATGAACTGTCAAGAAAATGTTGTGCTAGGTGTGAAATTTCACAATTTTTCTCGATGTAGGTACATAGTATCAAGGATACATTTGACTACTACGTATCTCTTTAGAGTAAGTAGCGGGATGGACGGACACCTCAGTTGAGCTATGATAATGGTATTTTTATTGCATTCTATACGTATTTAGTCATCTGAAGTTTGTGGAGATATTCGATTTCTACTTAAGAAAAGTGATTTCAGACTGGAAACTTGTAGTCACAAATTTTTTAACGTTGTCAATTTTATTTTTTCAAATTGTAGCTTTAGATTGTATTTTTGATTACATGATGTTTTAAATAGTGGGTTTTGGAAATTTGTCACAAAAAGTTTTATACAAATAGAAAAAAAAACTTGATCTTTGATTTCACAGACAAATATTCTCGATAAAAAGCTCTCTGTACTCAATTTTTAAAAAATCGGCATAAATACAAGGAAGACACAGAGGTTATCAAAATGTGAGAATACAAATATACTCGGAGAAAATTATGATGGTTGATGTTTCCTGCACACTGCGGTTGACGAATTTCCACTTTTTCACACATTATCGAAATAATCTATCAGATTAAGTACCATTTTTTTGCTTGAGGATGCAAAATACCGGAAAATTGCTTCTTATTATTCATATTGCCACTTTGAATTGTCAAACTGACATAACTGACATTTAAATAAAAACTTAACTGGTGAAAGACTTTTTAGAATCGCTGAAAACTAAACATGTATCCCTCTTTCTCCTGTCAAAATTGCATGTCTGTTTTATACATCTTACGGATTTCATTTGGAAGTTATGATTAAACGCAATAAAAGAAAACAAAAACGGTTAGTACTATGTCTTCGTTGAATCGTATGACCCGCATGATAAGACTGCATTTGACTATAGAGTTTGTTCAGCCATCCTTTGCCGTTACGTCATACATTGTCTAGCTTGCTCCCTCATTCATGAAATGGATGAGACGAAATTACGACGTCATTAACGTATTTCTCATCTAAGGTCGACATAAATTGTATCTGTAACATTTGACAGTTCAGTTGTCATATTTTGGAAACAATTCTTAACATATGTCATTTATTATAATTTTGAGGTTAAGTGTAAAATAACATTCAAGTAATATAAGACATACGTAAAACAGCAGAATACGTCACCCATTATGACGTAACGGCAAAGGATGGCTGAACAAACTCTAGTAGACTCCAAAATCTTGAAATACAATGTGGAATTTCGTGAAAATTTTTTATTAAAGTGATTTTAATATAACCTATAAATTCTGTAAAACGCATAGATGTGCACGACCTTGACAAGTACGAGCGGTAAAAAAACGCCACTGTGATCGCTGAAATTCTTCTTCAATACCTTTACACGGGACTGTCACTTTTATAGGTTAATCTGAGTCTTTTTTGTGGCCTTAGCTGTCTTCCCTATTTCGATCAATCGACTGCATCTAGCGCTTTGGGTTGATGGGTATGAAACCTCTTTTTTCATTCTAGGTCTTACCTATAGTCAAATGCAGTCTTATCATACGGGACATACGATTCAACAAAAACATACCCACCGTTTTTTTTTATTGCGTTTAATCATAACTTCCAAATAAAATTAGTAAGATGAATAAGACAGACTTATGCAATTTTGACGGAAGAAAAAAGGATATTTAGTTTTGAGCGATTCTAAAAAGTCTTTCACCAGCGAAGTTTTTATTCAAATGTCAGTTATGTCACTTTGACAATTATTCTAAGTGACAATATGAACAATAAGAAGCAATTTTCCGGTATTTTGCATCCTCAAGCAAAAAAATGGTACTTAATCTGATAGATTATTTTGAGAATGAATGAAAAAGTGGAAATTCGTCAACCAGTGTGTAGGAAACATCAACCATCATTATTCTCTCCGGGTATATTTTGTAATCTCACATTTTGGTAACCTCTGTGTCTTCTGATTTGATACATATGGTTAGTGACCTTTGAACCCGCACGATAAGAGCGCTTTTGACTATATTAACCTTTACTTCTATTGGTTAGACTGTTTTGTGCTAATAACTGTCAACAAATGTCAATTGTATCATCAGTGTTTTGTACTAATTAGAAATGTTGGTAAAATTGAAATTTGCAGAAATTTTTTTACGATTTACGTTCCTGCATGTGCATATAAATGTTTGGGGACAGACTGTAGATAATTATAAAAACCGATAAAAGTTGTGTTTTGGTGTTTATTTAAAAAAATATTCCATTTTGTTAAATTTTGTTTAAATTGCTTTTCGATGTAAAATAATTAATTTGTTTGTGCTCAAATATTTGTTTAAATTTTTTTGTACCCCTGTATATGACGTTTTTGTCAAAACATTAATACTGGAAAATAAAGAGAAGAAAATAATAAATTATTTAATAATAATGAATAAATTTAAAAACAAAACAAACTTCAACCAACACAGTTATTTCAAAAGCAATAGTATTGTTGCTGTTTTGGAAACTCCATATACCTAATTGATAAATGAAACGTTTAATAATAATTTTTAACATAAATCCAATATTTTTTTTTATTGGTGAACCATTTTACCTATTTTGTCCACGACCACCTAATAATAAGTCAATATTTTACCTCCTAACTAAAGGTATATGGTACCCATATATCAACTGTCGTGAATTATGGTTCATAATACACTGTAGTGTATTATGAACCATAATTCCCGACTAGAGATGGGGGTACAATATGAAATAAACTATTAAATCTGTGTATTTTGTTCAGGAAATTTGTTTCTGACATATATCGTATCTATAAAATATTGTAATTTTTAGTATTGATACTTTTCATAACGATATTTTCTAATATTAAGTATTTTAAAACAATATATTTATAACGGTACGTTGTATTGATACTTTCTACAGTATCGCCCATCTCTATATATGTCAAATTATTTGAAGTAGATGCCACAACATTTTGAGGTTAGTAATATGCCAAATCGCTACTGACTTTTATTTATTAATAAATAAATTAAGTGTCGTGGACAAAGTATGGTATTCTACTCGCAATTTATGGCCATAATTCACTTGGGTGACTTGGGTAACGTCACCTATCGTGAATTATGGCTATCATAAATTGCTCGTTTAATAATATACTATAAAGCACGATTCAGCGTGTTTAAATAAAACTTAAAAAAACGCGCGTGTTTTAAAGTTACCATGGCAACATCAACAACTCGAGAAACGAAGTCTAAATCTATGGTCTAAATCTAAATCATGTCTAAATGACAACTTTTTTATTATTGATCTGACAGGAGTAGTTTGTAACGTCAAAACTTTTATTCGAACAATATTTAACTATGTCAAATTTATAAATTAAAATGGAAAGTACCGTTGGTATTGTTTGAAATATTGATATTTCGATTTTTCAAATCTTAGGAAATGGTATTTAAATTAATACTATCGACATTCACGGAACTCAATAAGGTTGAACTTCTATCAAAATACAAATTAGTTTATGCTTTTCTCATTTCCATGACAACGCAAGGTATACATCATATACATCACGAATTCAACCATTTGACATTTAGTTCTTATTCCCATCTATGGTTTCCATTTCTTGTTGTTGTAGTAGTTATAGACCAGTATTTATAATTTCAAAGTGCACCAATAAAAAAATAGCGTAAAGTATTCGTGGATAACTGGTCTTTAAAACACTTGCTCTATTTCGAGCACTCCGGCTTCGCCGTCGTGCTCGAAAAATCGCGCGTGTTTTAAAGACCTTAATATCCACTTATACTTTCATATACTATTTGAGCATCCATACCTTTTTTGAGGCGGTTAATTTATCACAATATAATATTTATAGGTTGTGAATACATTGGTGATAAAGTATTAACAAAAATTTATTTACATTTCTGCGGTTTTGAAAATAAGAAATCCATATGGCTCCGTTTTATTTCTCTCCGCATCTTCTTCATCCCCTCAATAATGCCTCCTTTGTTTCGGCAGTATATAACTTGCAATCGATCCGTCCGAAACTAAATAGTTTACATTGTCACAGAGATTATGATTGAAAATGTCTGTGAAAAGCTAGCGAAAGAAAGGGAGAGAATGTAACAAGAATGAAATACGATGTCGGGAAGTGGAAAGGGGTGAATTTTTAAGGGTAAAAAACGGTTTATCTCGATTTCCGGCAAAACTACAAGTTCTATGGAAAAAAGTTAAATGGCAAAGCTGTAGGCAATGAAAGGATCTACAACTTCTGTATTAACACTTTTTTCACATAACCTCAAAATTTATTCAACATTCAATTAAAATTGTTTTTGGGTTTTTAATTTTATCTTGCACAAAAAATTGTTTTCTCAATCAGCAGCCCCATTTGGATCAAATTGTACATAATGATTGCAAAAAATTTTCAAATTCGAGCTGTTTTCTTTAGTATTATACGAGGTTGCTAAAAAAATATGAACTTTACTCAAGAATAAAGTACCTTTAAAATTTGACAATATCGAAAAATGTTATAAATAAAAGTTGATCAGAATTGAAAACTACGTTCAAATATAAGATTTTATCTATTTATATGAAAAAAAATGTATTATTTTTTTTAATGTATTTCTAGATACAATAACAATGCAAATTTCATACTGTAGTTACGTGTAATATATGTTGCTTTCGTTTATTTGGGCTTCAAGCACTTGTGCGTGACGCCTCAGTCGTCACGACTTTTGAGCAAATCGAACACGATTTTTTAGGATCCTCAAAACCACCTGACATGTGCCAATGCCAATGAATTTCCTGTGTTGTTAGGAGAACAGTTTTCAATTATAATGTTTTTGATGATAAAATTTTGCATATTTAGATATTTTTAGTGAGGTTTAAATCGTAATCGGCACAATCTTAACCTTTAAATAAACGTCAAACCGGACAAACGTCAAATATTTAATGTCCGTGTATGTGCTTAAGGGGCAAGGGGAAGGTAAGACTAGGCGTCACGCCCGGTAATAAACGAACATAATTCAGTCACTACGAGCTGCTACTAACAGCCAAAAGTAAATAATCGAAAATGCTTATAGCTCTGACAAACTAATGAATGTTTGATAGCTACAAATGTTTGACAGTAACTGTCAGAACGTGTTAGAATTTTACGCAAACATAAAGCGTTTTCGATTATTCACTTTTGGCTGCTAATAGCAGCTCGTAGTGACTGAATTTCGTTCGTTTATTACCGGGCGTGACGCCTAGTTTTACCTTCCTCTTGCCCCTCAAGCACATACCGAAAAGTATGAGCTTCAAGCCACGGACATTAAATATTTGACGTTTGTCTGGTTTGACGTTTATTTAAAGGTTAAGATTGTGCCGATTACGATTTAATACGATTTAAACCTTACTAAAAATATCTAAATATGCAAAATTTTATCATCAAAAACATTTTAATTGAAAGCTGTTCTTCTAACAACACAGGAAATTCATTGGCATTGGCACATGTCAGGTGGTTTTCAGGATCCTAAAAAATCGTGTTCGATTTGCTCAAAAGTCGTGACGACTGAGGCGTCACGCACAAGTGCTTGAAGCCCAAATAAACGAAAGCAACAATAGTAGCGTTATTAAGAAAATAGAAACAATATTTAACAAGCACAAAACCTATTTTTTCAATGTAAATGGATGCAATAGGGTACAAGCATAAATTTTGCTATTGGTGGGAATTGACGCTTTATCAGATCTCCTAACACCTTACATGCCTATTTTTCCAAAAAAATATAAACTTTACTTTGAAAACGACTTTAAAAATCATAAAATTTGAAAGTCCGCCAAAACGCGCTTTACGTCATAAAGATGGCTGCCCCATGCAGTGACGTCATTTGTTTACGTTTTTATTCGTGTATCACGCTCTGAGTTCTTGTGACCTTATTTGTTTCTGAAAGTTTTAAAAAAGGATAAAGCCGAAAAAAAACTTTGTATTCCAAGTATTGCATTGTTCCAGTGTGTAAATCAACGTCTATTAAAACTCCAGACAAAATATTTGTTACTTTACCTGGTGGCGCAAGCAAAAATACACTTGAAAGAAGGGCAACCATAATGCAAGATATGCGTCGAAACAAATACGATATTCCGACAAATACTACTACTTTTGTTTGTGAAAACCATTTTAATGTAAGTACCTACTTCTATGCTGGTAATTTTTATTCTTAAATAGTTTGAGGTCATACACACAAGAGATATGACATCACACGTATCATCGGTAGCGTTTGGAAATCCTCGGGTTGTGGTCGGAAAGTGCATTGAAATTAGAATTTTATTTTAAAATTTGGGAGTAATCTCCAATGGAAACTGGTTTATTTCCTATGATTAGTAATTTTTGATATCATATTTACTATTATAAATTATCTCTCTCTATTGCATATTTGGACGAAGTTTTCAGTTCTTATCAACTTTTTTTGAAACTATTTGTCGATATTGTCAAATTTAATGTTGCTTTACTCTTGAGTAAAGTTCATATTTTTTTATGAAACCTCGTATAATACTAAAAAAATGATATCTGATAATTGTATTTTAGATTTTAGAGCATGCAGTACTTTTTACGAGGAATAAGTTTTTCTCCTAAAATTGATAATAAATAAGTTTCCCATATGGTGCGAACTAGTGGACACAGTGTATATGTATCCTAATGTATTACTTTTTCTTGAACATCGGCAACATAGCATTCGCGTTTTATGACCGTGACTGCATAGAAAAGTATCTAGTAATGTATATATGGAATTGATTCTAATTCTTGGTACAACTACGTTGAAATGAAATTCTTCAGTTATCTCATATTCTACGTGAATAATGGATCGAGTGTGGTGACATTAATTTTATTACAAAAAAAACAAATCGAGTTTCATATTCGGGAAAAATATGTATAAATTTTACAGGATTTGATTGAATTATTGATCCTTATGGTGGAAGTGGGATTCGGGATATACATGTAGGTATTATCTAATTTTTTATCACATAACAATCATAATATTGACTGATAAAAGTGATTTATATTCTATACAGGGTTATCAGACGTTTCGGATCATCTATATACCCTGTATGGAGAATTCTATTGTAACATTTCTTTCATATTACGCGGTCCTTTATTCGTATTAAAATACCTGCACATGTTAATATTTTTTTTTGTTTAACGTGAATTTTTTCTTTGTCCCAACAACTGGATTTTTTACTTTTTATTTTTTCCCTTTATTTTTCACCCAGCTAATGATCTGGTTCCGGATCTGACGCAAATTTTTTTATTACCAGAATTAACATTTAAAAAAAATTTGTTATATAAAGGAATTCGAGTGTAATTGTATAGTGTTGTTGTAAGGAACGACTCAAATTAATTAAATATTATTTTAATATTTTTATTATTATTTTTATTTTGATTTTTGGAAAAACTTTGATTACTTTAGCATTTCCATATATTTAGCAAAATTGATTATATTTCCAACCCATTCATTAATTTGAAAATATTCAAAATTAATTTAGTCATATAATTTGTTCTCAACATTTTTTGGACTAACAAGAGGGGCAAAAACCATGGTAGTTTCCAAAAAAGTAAAAAACGGAATTTAATTATTCGTTATCAAAAAAGAAAAATATTAGAAATTTGATTTTGAGTAGGTATGCAAAACTCGAACTTGTAATAAATTCATAAATTCTGTAGTAAAATTGGTTTTCTTGAAACTCGTAACCTTTGGCAACATTGCTTGTATTTTTAACCCTTTTTTGCCCAAACTGAATATTGAATTATTTTTCTCTTATTTTTTGGGAATCAAACCACAATAATGTTTTTTTCCGCAAATCACTAGGAAATTTTGACATTCCTGTCAAAATTTCTTGAAGAAAAAGTCA